>NQII01003867.1:0-71028 GCA_002778355.1 Clitarchus hookeri | reverse complement strand
CTTTCTTCTAGTACCAAAAGGCAGTCGATGAGACTTGCCATAAATGCAAGGTTCACAAATTTTGTCATCTAGCTTGACTTTAATATCCAGCTCGCGTTCAAGCTTTTCTTTTATGTGACGTTTATCTTGGTGGCCCCATCTCTCATGATACAACTGCAGTGGGTCACTTGATTCTACAATGTTGATACTACTGCTACTCGGGCTAACAGTCTTAATCTCTGCCTTATATAATGTTCCATTCTTCTCTCGAGTGCCCACCAGCACTGGAGCACCATTTACTGAAAGCGAACAGGAGGTAACTGTTGACTGGAACTTGCTATTTGGATTTTTATCATGTGCAGATAATGGAGAGAATAAATTTCTAGCAATCCTAGGAACTAACCAAACGTCCTTTAACTGCAAACGTTGGCTCCTGCCATTAACTATGGAATTGATCTCAATAACACCGCTACCAACAGCATTTAGTTTTTCATCTCCAGCTGCCTTAATACTGCACGAGTTCTCAAACTCATTAAAAGAACTAAACCAATCTAAACGACTTGTAACGTGTTTAGTAGCTCCATTATCCACCCACCAATCCTCTGCATTAGGCTCAGCAGCTAAGATTTCATTGTGAATAGACACAAGAGCAATCGTATTTGTAGAAGCTCTAGAATCTGCGATATTACTCTGTGAATTACTACTAACAGCATTAGGGCGTGGACGACCATCTGCAATCCACTTTCTACACTGACGAACCCAGTGACCAGGCTGGCGACAATAATTACAATTACCTGGCTTCCACTTTTGAGCAGTGTAATTTGGCTTATGTTTATTAGTTGAGCTATTACAACTCTGTTTCTGTCTATCGGACCTAGCCACTAAAGCTTCTGGTTTATTACTCTCACTACTTGTAAAGGGTTTCATATTTCGTTCAAAAACCCAAAGCTGCACATTCAATTCATCAAATGAACGAACTTCATCTTTGGTAAGCAGCATCCAACTAGATTTAAAACTTTCGAAAGAACATGGTAAAATATGCAAAATTTTACATACCAAAAGCAGATCTGGGAGAGTTTTTTCGTTTATTTCTTTTAAACCATTATTTAGTTCATTCCACCGACTCCTCAGCTTGGCTACATGAGTGGAAACGTCATCACCTGATGCCCAATTAAAATAAAAGAAATCTGCACATACTTTGAAGAGTTGGTCTTTTGATGTTGCCTCAAACTGCTGCTTCAACGCCTCCCAAGCTTCACTGGCAGTATCTTTGTCCATTATCTTCTGATAGACTGCATCAGAAACCGTACTAATGATCATTGACTTAGCGTAGCTATTCGCTTTTCTATACAAATCACAAGCTTCTTTGTGATCTTTCACTTCCTGTTTCGTTGCGTCACCTTTTAACGGATCTGGTTTCTTCAACTTCTGATCGATACAATCTAATGCACCTTCATGGTAATCCAGTAAATCACGAATCTTTCGCTTCCAAACTGGCCAATCTGCTTCACTGGTCAGTGGTTTAATGTGCTTAGCAAACTCCATCGTCGCTATGGATTTAGCAACACTTCACACTAAACGAACGAACTTTAATAATTCACTGAATAACAAATCATCTAAATAAAGCGACTGGTCCCATAACCTATTGAAGTAAAATTCCTTAAACACTAAAGGTACTTTATTATAAACGATCGGACAAGCACTGTCCCGGACGAACAACACAACACAACTAAACAAGATAGCATAGAAGATAATGTGACAAAGAAGAAACCATAGAGATAGAAGAACTGACAAGTGGCGCTATCATAAGGAATTTTACTTAACACTTGAAACTAGATACTTTAACAGTTTGTGCTCTCTCGGGTGGCTTCTGAGGGCACAAACCCTGTTGGCCAGGGGAAAATATTGGGTTAGAAAAGTTTTGTTTCTATATTTATCACTGCTCTGTGGTCTCAAAGGTTTAGGCTGGCGTTTCACGAAAGGCCGTTCTACCATGGGGTCAGTGTTACAATTCCATAAAATGTGCCACCTTCGCCGGTGGTCGGTGGCCGTTCCTGTTGTGAAATCTAGACACAACAGGGAAGTGGCCAGCTCCGAGTCATCCTCATAAGTCTCGTTGGCTCAGCATTTGTTGTGGCTAGATATGTATAGCGGACGCGGTTTACAGGGCCAAGGAGTCTATGGCCTGGCGTGTAATAATGAAGAAGGGAGCTGCAGAGAGCACGTGTTGTTGGCTTGGCAGGTGCTTAGGCCCACTTGAGTTTGGGTTGTAATTTTCGTCAGTGAGTATTTGAAGTGCAGGATTACGTTGGAAGTTCGTCGAAAATGGCTTGTCCAAATGTAAGATGTGTATTGTGACGCCAGTCACGGGTGGTGTTAACCTCCTACCCAGCTGAAACCTGGATTGTCTAAATGGAGGTAGTGGCTGATGATGTTCGTCGAGGGATGGTAAACCTGTAAAATAGTAATTTTATTTCACTTAAAATTTAGTTTGGGAACCTCAGGATATGATGATAATGTTATTTAAGGTGGTTAGATAATGTTATGCGTGCTTCACTATCATGGCACTCACGCTTATATGTAATGTCGATTAATTATGTATTGACCTTAATAATCATTGCCTTTTTTTTAAATAAGTAAAGTTTATACCCGTCTAGCTAACTGTTTTGATTTAATTTGATTGGAAAGCCACGCACAATAAAGCAGGTAGTTTTTTATGTGAATATTTCTTCCCTATTTTTTGTTTTCAAACACCCTTAGTATAAGTTAAGGTATTGATGAAGAGTAGAGTATTCATCACAGATTTTGAATGCTGTTTTCAATTTTGCAGTAGGCCTCGGCCACGTGTGGCAATTTTTCTGGCACCCATTGTCAGCATATGCCAACAAGTGTATGTATATGTGCGTAGTCTCTAATCCTGAAGGTGTTAATAGTATTCACTCTTTATGAATTACGAGAACTAAAACATAGTTTTATTCCCGAGATGCTAGTCAACCATGAAGAATTATACCACAATACGAATTCCAGCAAAGACACGATTCCCATTACAGAAGTAAACGTGAGGCACTTGCAGTTGTAATCTGAGCTCGCGCACATGGCCAGCCGTGGTGCACCAGCTGTTGAATTGGAATTTGTCCTAGCGCACTGACCACCGGGGGAAAGCTTATCGCTCCAGCAGCTTGTTTTATTTCTCACATAAGCCAAATTTAATTCATAGAACAATAAACAAAGGTATCTGCAGGCAGAAGTCAACACCAGAAAAGGCCCATGTTTAAGGTGACGCGGTTTCAATACTCGACCCATTCAGCCCGAATTTCTCTTTTAAAAATCACTCAACATGAATGCAAGGATGGTTTCTTGGTCGCGTCCTTGTTCCCGCTTGCCCAAGCAACTCGCTCTGTATCAAAAAGTACAACATTTCCTTTTGTAATTATTTTAGCTAGCACACCACCTAGATAATGTAAACTCACGCTACTAGTTTACGAGAATCTAATACAGTCACGGATAAAAAATATTTATATGTGTTCATCATAAGAGGCAGAGGGTTGTGCTATTTTCTCTCACATCGAATCCGCAGCATCGGGCTTTCAGAATCACGTGCCAGCCACGTTTCAAGGACGAAAAACACATACATATTTCGTCACATAATGCAGACAAATGTGTACGTATTTACTTCAAAAAATTCACAATATTGAAGATTTATTTGATATCAGGAATTCCTTGCAAATTTCGGGCATAATGAGATACCATTATACATTTTACCGTTATTTAAAGGTACCATTTCACACAAGATGCTATTTTGGCCAGTTATACACCAACAAGGGCCCCTGGGAAAATGTAAACACCGCAGATACTGTCACCAGTAAACATTTTATATGCCGATGTGCATAATACATATTAATATAAATATATATGCATATTATATGCTAATATAAAAATATGCTTAAAGCATATAATACATTAATATAAAAATATGATAGATCATAGGAGACGGTATCTGTGGATTTTATACTTTCCCTGGTGTCCTTGCTGGTGTGAACAGAGTATAAAGGTTTTCTCAGGGTGCTCTCGCATTTTTTAATATATATTAATCATCCGTATTTTCTCTGAATTAAATAGGTAAAAATATTCCTATGGAGGACCGCTCTTATATTTCTGAGTGATGAGCTGACTGATTCACGGCCGACAAATTCCTAGAACTTGGATATCTTCCACTGGAAAACTGATGGGTTGAACTGCGTTTCCGACAGCTGACTCGAGAAAATAAAAATGTTTTCACACGTCGGTTACTACTCGTCAGTGATCTGCATTTATTAACATTCTAACTTAGCAATTTTTTTAAAACACGGTGGGCCGCCCACCCACTTACACCGAAACATTTTTTTCAGGCGACACTGTGTGTTTTGAGTTGAGAGAGAGCTTAACAGCTGAAATGGGTGAGGATGTTTAGGTTGGTGAAGAAGTTCATATGTCAAAAAAAATCTGCCGGACATCGCCAAGTCCATCACGAATGATAATGTTGGCAATGGAGTCAATCACTTTTGCCACATGCGCGAAAATACAGGTGCGACCCCTGGTGGGAGTCGAACCTAGCTCGCCTTGATGGGAGGCGTGAGCTCTGGTAGCTGTGCAACTGCTATCGAGATGATGGTGTGAAGTATTGAGCGTATCCGGTTCTGTGTCGGTGCAAAATAACCATGTTTCGAGGTTCTCTGGGTTAGCGATTATCACAGTGTTTACAGAACAGTTTGTAAATATTTATTCATTAGGAATAGGGCTTGAATTTATTGCTGCCGTCATTTAAATGGAATAAAGAATTACCTTATCTCTGGTAGAGGACTGAGGTGCGACGTTGAGAAAGGCATTAATTACAAACATTAGGATGTTCCTGAACGTAATCACCATGGTTCAAAATCGATTTGATGCATATTTAAAATCAAAGATTTACTATCAGATCGTGATTTCGGTTATACCCAATAGTAAAGTTTTCATATTATATTTTTTTCGTAAATATTTAAAGTGGTGTTTTTTTATCGTGCTTGGTATCGATGGCGGTAGTATTTCAACGATTATTTCCCGAGTGGATACAGATAAGGGTTCATAGGAGGCTATTTTTGCTTGGCATGCTCCCCCGTCAACACCCCTGCTAATCACAATCGAAGTGACGCTGCTTGCTGTGTGTTGTTACAATATTCCGTAAATGAAACAGGTTATAGTGAGTTATATCTGAGTGCTTTTTCTGACATTTATTCAGCGCATATGAGATTTCGTTCCGGTTCGAAGAGTTGCGAAAAAGGGAAGGGTCAAGTATAAGATAATGAAGACAGTGTTGACGGTGAAAACAGTGGCAGTGTTGTCGACGTCCTCTCACTTCTTCTCTCCGACTTTGCTAAAAAACGTGTGGTGAATAAAACAGAAGACAACAAGAACACCGACTACATATTTCCTGAACACCCCAATGAACTTGTTGATAGACTCAGACATTTTATTGCCTTGCACAGTAAGGAGATATCTTAAATCATCCGTAAAATAAAGAAAAGGGGTTGCATCGAATGAAACCATTATGTACTATCAATTATCTGCAAACATCAGAGAAATTCAAAGATTGAATGCATGTAAAAAGTACGATAATTCATTAATGTGTACTTAGTAGTGCACTTTTATTTTATTGAAAATTGCGCTAATGCTTTTCTTAAAAAAATATTATTTAATTGGTGTATAACATTGAATGCAAGGGTCTGTTTTAATAAAAAGTTTAACGACAAAAATGTTTTACGGGGAATATGGTTCAATCTGAAGTATTATGTCTTTCTCGGGCTGTTTAATTCAGCTGAGTTTTGTTTGAAAAAAAAAACTAACTGATGAAGGAATGTTTCTGAGGAATGAAAGGAGAAAGATCTGGGAGTGACCCTGCCAGGAATCGAACTTGTCTCGTGTTGGTGGGAAGAGGCCGAGTGAAGAATGGGCTGAAGTTGAGGTGGACCTCGTATGCGAAAATGTGTGTACAAATAAAAGGATGCTGTACGCGTACTCGTAATGGAAAACGAGAGCACTGCATTTATTCTCTTATGTGACACCGTTGAAGAGGTCATCGTTACAAAATGGGCCTGGGGTGCCGTTTTTTATGGGGAGCCTAAACTGATGTGTCCAAATCATCATAATTTTGAAGATTTCGGTAGCCCTTCTGACCTGAGTACTCTTGCCTGCAGCCTGATATTTTTTTATTTTGCATGGGTAATAAAACTCATGTGTTTAAACATTGAAATTTTTAATATTTTTTTGTGAATTTATTGCTGATGTACTTGCATTATACGAGATTTTGTATCTTCATTGCATCATGAGAAGCTGATAGAGCGTAAGTATGCTAGCAATCATCATAACTCTTTCTGGTCATGATGGAGATGCACAAAGTTTGTCGCAAAACAGAACACCGATAATGGGTGATTTAGCTCTCATTTCTAACATTTCGAAAATGTATCGTTCGTGCGTCTATGTGATACACTAGCATGCCTGGGCTGAAACATTGTCAACATGCGTATGTATCTCTGCAGGTTCATAAAGAACTGGGGACTATTTTTGAATCGGTATTTAGCTCTGGTATTACGACGCGTACTCTGTAATTAAAACAAATCTTATATTCGGGCTCTGGACATTTTTATTTATTTACTTTCTTTCAACGGTCACGTTTTGGTGTGCGAACATAGAAGTTTCCTCTGAGGGTTCAAGATTAAAGCCACTTAAAATAATAGGGTATTTTAACCTCGGAATATTGCTTCGTTTCGGAAATATGTAGCAATGTTCGGGGTATGAAGTGTATTATCTTAAGATCGTTACTGAGCAAATTTGTCCCCTATTTCTGTAATTGATGCCTTATTTTCTCACACCTTAATTTGGTTTAATGCACGGCGCGTGTGTGTGTGAATATATAAAATAAATATAACAAAGCTGTTGTTCGAGCCAGAATTTACCTACAAGAAAAATTGTACATAGAATGAATTTTCTACATTCCAAATGGATTTACATAACTCTAATATTTCAGGGTCTCTGTAATGCACTGACTCCAATATGCTCTAATTTTTTCGTACTTGTGAAGTCTTTCCTTATGTTTATCGACGTGGTTGAATGGTGGAGAATGAGAGCCGTATGCGGGTGTCTTTGCTGGAATTCGTATTGTGGTATAAATATTCATGGCTAACTAGCATATCGGGAATAAAACTACGTTTTAATTCAAGTCATTCATAAAAAGTGAATGCTATTGACACCTTCAGGATTAGAGGCCACGCACATATACATACACATGTTGGCGCATGCTGAAAATGGTTGNCACGCACATATACATACACATGTTGGCGCATGCTGAAAATGGTTGCTAGAAAAATCGCCGCACGTGGAGTGACCATATGAGAATTTTTTTCACGTTGCCATAATTTCTTAATGTACTGATTTTAAACTTCGGTGGAAATGTTTTTAATGATAAGCGTCTACGTATGCCTTGGTTANTCGGGAATAAAACTACGTTTTAATTCAAGTCATTCATAAAAAGTGAATGCTATTGACACCTTCAGGATTAGAGGCCGCGCACATATACATACACATGTTGGCGCATGCTGAAAATGGTTGCTAGAAAAATCGCCGCACGTGGAGTGACCATATGAGAATTTTTTTCACGTTGCCTTAATTTCTTAATGTACTGATTTTAAACTTCGGTGGAAATGTTTTTAATGATAAGCGTCTACGTATGCCTTGGTTAGAGAGGATGCATGGGATCCTTCACCTTGTGAATTGCATACCGTAAGGGGTAGCGAAATTGTTTTAACTCTGTTTTGACACATGGGTTTTTAAGCCATGATTACTTTATAGAAAGCAAATAACGCATGACAGATGATTTTTTCCAAATCCTCAATTAATATTTAAAATAATTACGTTCGTACATCTATCTATTTATATAAATAAAATTAAATGCTGTTCGTTGGTAAGCGCATCACTTGAGAACGGCTAAACCGTTTTGGCTATTTTTCTTTTTAAAATGTTCGTAATAGTCCATACTAGGTTTTTATGGAAAGAAAATTTTAAAAGTGTCCCGGAATATTTTTGAATTTGGGAAAAATCAAACGTCACGATTGATATACGTAATTTTTTTTTTTTTTGTTTTGTTTATGGTCATGGAAAAGTTATCAAAAAGAATGAATAGAGTATATTTTGCAAAACTTATTCTAATTTTTATATTTGATTTACACTCGACATTAAAATTTAAATTTCCTCAACTTTGATTGGTTACCGTTTATCGTTCACGTTATACTAAATTATATGGTTGATTCAAATTTCTTTGCTTCTTCTTACTTTTTTTTCGCGATCTTCAGCTGTTTACAATCAGTTGAATTATGGTTAGGTTTTTATTTTACTTTTCTTTTTCGCTATCTTCAGATGCTTATTGTCAGTTGAATTGTGGTTATGTTTTTAGTTTATCACAATCTATTCAGTCTTTTTTAGTTGAATTGTTATTTTTCTTTAATTAAATCAAATTTATAAAATTTAATTACACTGTAATGCCGCCAATAAGACTGAGCAATTAAAGTCGCAGAACTCGCAATGCTACTAACCAAATTAATTTTAGATCTAATCAAACTGCAGAGCAACGCGAAGACCGAAATGAAATTGAACGAAATCGATTGTCACAAATACGTTCAACCGTACACAAGATGAAAGAGAAAATGCAAATGAAGCCGATTTGCATCGAATAAGAAATCATTGGTCAGTAGAAACCAATCACGTGAGAATGAATTTGAATAATCGTGTAAGAAGACAAACAAATGTTGAGTTGAATACACATCGAGCAGCATTCCGTTACAATGCGGTAACTGATTACAGTGTAATAAAATGAAAATTTTGCTTTAGACAGGACAACGTCTGTCGGGTCAGCTAGTGTAAAATATATATACGTTATGTTAGTGGCGGCTAGAATTTCATTTAATATTATTTTCTTTATTGTATAACAAAACTGTTATACTAAATATTTTTATTTACCAACAGTGTTTTTTTAACTTATGCAAGCAGAACATAAAGCAAGATAAAATTAAAATCTAAGTAGTGCTGTAAACACATTTTTTATGCACACACATTACAATATTATTTTTATTCTACATAATACAAGGAATACTTTTTTACCCGTCTTTCTTCTTCAATTCTTGGAGGGCATCACACACATAATATATGTTTTTAATGTACAATGGGTTCCTGAGTCTTTTCTTTAATATACCAAGGGTTGTCATAACTCCACAAACTTAGGGCTTCTGTGTTGCACGGGACACAGTAATATCTTTGATTTTTGTACTTGCAAATACTTGTGGCGTACGCTCGACGAGCTGTAGAAACGGCGGGCAGCGTGAATGCTTGCTAAGGTCTACAAAGCACGTTCCGATGGGGTACGCATTGCGAATTGCCGACTCTTGGTATCTTTGAAACACATACACAGGGTAAAAGGGAAATATGGTAGAGTCCAGCATTGCCGGAATTTCCTCATACGGAACATTCCTCTCTTCCCACCTTAGTACGTGCATTTCGTACGTCTGTATGCGGTACGTCTGTTGCATGATGCGTTCGAGGTGCTACAATGGACACGGTGGTAAAAAGTGAAAAATTTGGTATTCTCGTCTTCGTCATCATTGTGCGAGATGGCAATCTGCTTTATGGTGTACGAGTCCAACGAGCGAAGACCTTGGATGTTGCGAAACATTTTCTTTTCACTACATGTTTTATTGTTTTATAAAAAAAAATTAGGTTCCTATTCACACACTGAGTTTCAAAAATTTTACAAAGTNGGATGTTGCGAAACATTTTCTTTTCACTACATGTTTTATTGTTTTATAAAAAAAAATTAGGTTCCTATTCACACACTGAGTTGCAAAAATTTTACAAAGACAATTAAACCTTTATCGAGGTCCATTCATATCGGGCACCTGTGTTATGTGTTGGTTTCCACGCCGGGTAGTGCTTGCCAGGAAATATCTTGAGAGGCTGCATCTTCCACGGGTACAGCTTGCGAGTAGATAACTTGCACGTGGATGTCGTCTTCTACGTGGATGTCGTCTTAAACGGGAAGGGTGTCTTCAAAGGCGACGTCGTCTTCAACGGGGAAGTCGTCTTCGACGGGCGCAGACTTTGCGAGGGCTGCTCGGCGGGCCTTGCACCAACCTCTGCGGTGCGGCATGCCTTGAACGGAGGTGGTGCAGCCCTCGAAACACTTCTTGCAAGGGAAACAGTCCAATATATGTTCGTCCTGTGGTACTTATGCCTGCAAATACTTGAATACGGTCTAAATTTTGTAAGGTGCGTAGATAAAGAGAAATTATTTCGGCAGGTACGGTAACTTGTCCCGTTTGTCCAAGGCACTAAGCGAGTGC
Organism: Clitarchus hookeri; assembly: GCA_002778355.1. NCBI lineage: Eukaryota > Metazoa > Arthropoda > Insecta > Phasmatodea > Phasmatidae > Clitarchus > Clitarchus hookeri. The sequence continues at coordinate 60,649 of NQII01003867.1, read as the reverse complement.
GCCCTTGCAAATGCTTAATTGCCGAAAGGATTTAATGGCCACTCGGACAACACCCGTACATTTCTAAAAGCGAGAAAAATAGCTGATTTACTGAGGGGGCTCAGGGTTGGTCTTATACAGAGATTTTAGGTGGAAAAAAAAAGTCCGCTCTCGTGATTAAAGTAGGCCGCCGATTGGTATGAAGGAAGGTTTCCGAAAACGCACGATTAATAAGCCAATCTAAGAGATCGTCAAGTGACATGGTTTGCCAGTGAGAATTAGGATTTGGGGTGGAGACCTGACGACTAATTGGTTGAACTAAGGTGAATATTTGGAAGAGGGGGTGATGGGTTTGTGGAAATAAGCCGATGAGAAACAGGGGCGAAAGGGAACCGACTAATTGGTCTAACGAAATTGTCCGAAAACACCCGAGTAATTAGCCAATAAGAACAACTTGCGGAGCAATAAAATATATTGTAAGTGGGCGGGCAATTAGCCAAAAAGTACCAGAGGTGGGGCAATTGGTAAATTTAATATATTGGAAGGGGTATTGGAGGAGGTCAGTCGTCTGCTGGGCATAGAGCTGGGCCAGCACCAACCATTCAAAACAAATGACAAACGAAAAAACCAGTATTGGTGATGGTGGCTGTGACGCCTACCAAGATCGTGGATGGCTGCACCTACAACGATGACGAACGGTGGCTGTGGCGCATACCAAGATTGCGGACTGCACCGACCAAAATGGCGGATAGTTGCTGTGACGCCTTTCAACAATGTGGACTGCACCTACACCTATCAAGATGGTAGAATGAGTATCGATGGAGGGAGCGTGGGGAACTTCCACACATTTAAGTATTTAAAATATTGGTTTTAAAATTTTTTTTTAATTTATAAATAATTTTAACTTTTTTAATGTAATTTTTGATCAATTTTTATTAATTTTTATTTTTGGGGTCAAAAGTTAAGGTTATGGTCAGATGGATCTAAAATGGTGGACAAGATTGCCGCCAGGGGACCGGAATGACAGAAAATTAACAGCTCCGACGCTCCGAACCCCCATCCCCTTGCGCCAAAGTAGCCGTTTCTACTCTACTCACATATTTTCAAACATATCGTATAGAAACACAATAATATTTTTTCCCTGGTTCATATTTTATATTTGTCTTCTTATTTGAGTGTAACAGCTAGATGCTGTTCAGTTGAAACTACTTTCTTGAAACGTGTATCTTGCTTGTATAATTGTAGTATTTGCATTATTTCAAAACACTTACCAATTGTCATTAAGAAGTACGGAAAATTATTTAGTATATTATGAAGCAAATTGGGAAAAAGATNAAACTACTTTCTTGAAACGTGTGCCTTGTTTGTATAATTGTAGTATTTGCATTATCTCAAAACACTTACCAATTGTCATTAAGAAGTACGGAAAATTATTTAGTATGTTATGAAGCAAATTGGGAAAAAAGATTAGCGAATTCGCCATACTTGTCTCTTTTCAACAATATATCATGAACCCAGAATTTTGGCAACCTTTTTCATCTTATTACACAAGTTCTTAAATAATATCTTCTTCGTGGGAAGAAATGTTCATTTTTAGCTTATTTTCCGAAGGAAAGAAAGGTTTAAAATCACATTCCTGACTGTGTATCTGCGAGTGTGTGCATGTATGTTTGTGTCTGCATATGTGTGGCTGTGCGTGTGTGTGGCTGTGTATGTGTGTGTCCCACCCTTTCAATTTTTGAACGCTTAAAAGTATTTCACAAATCTCGGTACTTTTGTAGGACATAGTTAAGAACACTTTATGTTTATAGTTTTTGACCACGCCGGGCACATAATTTCAATATATTAGCCATTCTAATATTTACGGTAATATGTCATATCGGGAACCATTCAACCGATTTAAACCAAATTTTTTAGGCTGTCAGAGCATCGTGTGAGTATTAAAATTTGGAGATTACATTTGTGTTAGTCTTCCATTTTGTAATATAGAGCCAAATGAAATAATTAAGATTTTACTTTATATCACGAAACATATTAAACCAATTTCCATCTTATTAGACACATAAGTGATACTATGACATGACATGTTAACGTAACTGATTGAACATTGAACTTGATTTGGTCCTTATTTTTTAATAGTAGCCATGCATATATATGACTATTTGGTATATCTATCATACCATTTCTTCAATTTCAAACTATTTTTGTAAGTTGATAGTACCTATTACAAAAATTATATACGCCATCACACAGCCACTTTTGTAGGTCATTATGTAAGATAGCACCATATGAATAAATAAAGTTTTTATGTCGTATATTGGTAAACAATGAGCTAATTCCAACCAAATTTGGCAAAGAAGTAGTACTGCAGGAAATTATGTAAATGTTTTAAATATGTCAAACACTTATTTTCAACATAGCTGCCATATATTTTTTTAATTTTAGAATGCTATACTGTCGAAAACATGCAATCATCCAACTGAAATTTGTATGCTGGCAGTAGATAATACAATTATCAATTTTATCTAAACAGAGGATATTTTGCCCACGATTTTGTCAGATAGCAGCACATGAGTAAATCAAATTTTATGTCACATCTTGGGAAACAATTGACCGATTTCCATTAAATTTGACAAACATGTAGTACTACTCCAGATTATGTTAATGGCATGTTTATATTGCGACAGGTACTTATCAGAATGGCGGAAATAAATGTATTCTCGTTTAGAATGCTATATCGTCGAAACCATGTAATCAATTCCAACTTATCTTTGTATGATGGCGGTATATACTACAGCTTTCAACTGTATCTAATGAGAGAATATTTCGTCTGTAATTCTGTAACATAGCACCATATAAAAAATTATTTGGTGTATCTACCAAACAATTTAACTAATTTCGACCAAATTTTGTGTGCTGGAAGAATTTATCACAAGCATTATATATTCCAACTTTTGTCAGTCGTTTTCGAACCCAGCTGTTCAAGCAACTTCGCATAATCTTTATGACCAGCTTCGGACGCACCATCTGGTGTGATTCCTTTACAGTCCTTATGAAACACTGCAATGTACCTTCGATGAAAACATTCGTAGCTATTTATTGCGAAAACTACCATTATGTTTCGTTATTTTTTTCATTAATATGACGTGAAAGGTGTGAAGGTGGTGTTCACAGTTTTTAACAAAGCCTTTAAAGTGTTTACGTACGAGAAAGTTTTACCGCTTGAGGGAGCGACAGAAGTCCGATGTCATTCTTCAGCTACTTCGAGTCGAACCATTCATGAACTCTTTGGTCGCGTGTCGACACTTTCACATCGCCNACAAAAATTATATACGCCATCACACAGCCACTTTTGTAGGTCATTATGTAAGATAGCACCATATGAATAAATAAAGATTTTATGTCGTATATTGGTAAACAATGAGCTAATTCCAACCAAAGTTGGCAAAGAAGTAGTACTGCAGGAAATTATGTAAATGTTTTAAATATGTCAAACACTTATTTTCAACATAGCTGCCATATATGTTTTTCATTTTAGAATGCTATACTGTCGAAAACATGCAATCATCCAACTGAAATTTGTATGCTGGCAGTAGATAATACAATTATCAATTTTATCTAAACAGAGGATATTTTGCCCACGATTTTGTCAGATAGCAGCACATGAGTAAATCAAATTTTATGTCACATCTTGGGAAACAATGGACCGATTTCCATTAAATTTGACAAACATGTAGTACTACTCCAGATTATGTTAATGGCATGTTTACATTGCGACAGATACTTATCAGAATGGCGAAAATAAATGTATTTTCGTTTAGAATGGTATATCGTCGAAACCATGTAATCAATTCCAACTTATCTTTGTATGATGGCGGTATATACTACAGCTTTCAACTGTATCTAATGAGAGAATATTTCGTCTGTTATTCTGTAACATAGCACCATATAAAAAATTATTTGGTGTATCTACCAAACCATTTAACTAATTTCGACCAAATTTTGTGTGCTGGAAGAATTTATCACAAGCATTATATATTCCAACTTTTGTCAGTCGTTTTCGAACCCAGCTGTTCAAGCAACTTCGCAGAATCTTTATGACCAGATTCGGACGCACCATTCGGTGTGATTCCTTTACAGTCCTTATGAAACACTGCAATGTACCTTCGATGAAAACATTCGTAGCTATTTATTGCCAATACTACCATTATGTTTCGTTATTTTTTTTCATTAATATGACGTGAAAGGTGTGAAGGTGGTGTTCACAGTTTTTAACAAAGCCTTTAAAGTGTTTACGTACGAGAAAGTTTTACCGCTTGAGGGAGCGACAGAAGTCTGATGTCATTCTTCAGCTACTTCGAGTCGAACCATTCATGAACTCTTTGGTCGCGTGTCGACACTTTCACATCGCCNTGATGTCATTCTTCAGCTACTTCGAGTCGAACCATTCATGAACTCTTTGGTCGCGTGTCGACACTTTCACATCGCCTACTTCGTAGTACGTAAGGTACTTAGCTCCCAGTGTCACAACGAACAAGTCCCCACTGGGAAAAAAATGTTTTTTCAGTGAAGACATTAACAAGCATTTCACGGTTAATTGAGAACTTTTGAAGTCAACATTTGAAAAATGTCACTGCACCTACCTGCATGCATTTTAACGGGCACAATGAATGGCATGTGCCCAGTAAAGTTGGCAACGATGGAGGGGAAGAAGTTTCATATTTCAAAGTTTAACTTCTAGCTTTGGATAACAATTTGAGAATTCTGAAGTGATTTATTTTGGTTTATGAATTTTAATTCATAAGTGTAGAAATCACAAAATTGGTAAAGTAGTTACTTTTTTAATAATTCCGTATTTCCACTTGACTGACGCACGATCAGTACCATCATTTTAAATATGGTGGATAATACACAATGTTCATACAAGTAGATCTTAAGCAGGTCTTTCAAAAGTGCTCAATTTACGGTGAATAGCATTAAGCTGTACATCTTCAAGATATTAAATGCAGGTACAGAATCTTTCATGAAATGGAACCTCTTTTGTGCCGCAGTTTGTATTTTCACATTTCTTGTAACGATAGCTATAAAAAACCAAACATATCACAATAGGGAAACAGGGAAGCATCAATATTTTCCCATGCCTGTTAAAGGGCCTAATGTAGTTACGGAACACTCTCATGTTTATATCATTAACTTTATTGTGCTTTCATACTAGTGTTGCAAGAAAACCGTGGAGTATTTGAAATATATATAATAATTCTGTTTTTCGCTTTTGTAACTATCTCAGCTTATTTTACTTAAATGTCATAAAAAGAGTAAGATTAGATTTTTAAATATATCCTGTTAAAATGTACAGTTATACAAGTTATATATGTATACATAAATGGTAAAACTGACTGACTGACTGGCATATTAACCCCCAGCCACAACCATTAATACAAGGAATATGAAATTAATAAGAAACTTTCATTATGTAATGCATGCAGCCACTATGGAGGAATTTTTCAAAATGCAACCCTTAAAGGGGTGAAATGGGAGTTCAAAGTTTGTATGGAGAAAAAATATTAGATTGTCATGTATAGCCAACGAAACTCTGTAATGGCACTAGGCTGCAAGTTATAGCTCTGCATCGCAATGAAGTTGAAGCCAGTATTTTAACTTTATTATCTCAGGGAGAAACAGTCTTAATGCCACATATTCCATTAGTCCCCAATCACTTCCCTTTTGAANTTTAACTTTATTATCTCAGGGAGAAACAGTCTTAATGCCACATATTCCATTAGTCCCCAATCACTTCCCTTTTGAATTAAAGATATTGCATTTTATCCTTAAAGTGTTCTTTCCGATGACGATAAATTATTCACAGGAGCAAACTCTAAAATTCACAGGAGTTGACTTGAGGCAAGACAGTTTCTCCCACGGTCAGTTTTACTTGGCGTGCTTGCGTTTAAGCTCACCCCTCAGACTGGTCAGCTGCAAATCATATACAAAACAGCTTATTACTTATTATTTACAACAAGTATATAGAACTACATTCACGCGAAGACTATTCAAAGAGAGTTTATATAATTTGTTGATGCAACTACTTTCTATTGATTCTTATAAATGTTTTCATAAGCTTTTTGTTCAGTAGTTTCGCAGAAGTGTCCTTTGTACTCTAATAAAGGACATAAAGTTCAATGTTAAAGAAACCAAGACAGGTATTTTTTTAACTTATACATTTATCTTCCTTTAACATAAATCTATAAATATTTAAGGTTTTTGTCATGTCAAAGTTCTGACACAAAATCAAAATTATGTCAGTATTTTTAATTACAGAATATATCCTTAAAATTAAAATGCAAAATATTGGCTTTATACCAAAGTCAAAACAGAGACTTACATACTAAGAGATCAGAAATTTAGGCTGCTATTAAATACTAGGTATTGAAAGCCGACAAGGGTGAAATGAGGTGAGAATGGAGCAGCGCAGGAATGCAAGAGCGGGGGAAACGGAAGATCACCGTGAAAACCCGCCGACCAGTGGCATCGTCCAGGACGGTTCCAACTTGCGAAAGTCCAGGCGTGGCTCAGCCGGGGATTGAACCCGATTCGTTACGGTGGGAGGCGAGCAGTCTAACCGCTCAGCTACCTCAGCTCCATCACTGCGTGCATAAACGTATGTTAATATTTTTGAATGAAAAAAAATTCACCGCAATTGCTCTACACATAAATTATCACTACTATCCACTCAATTCTTTCAGGCTCCAATAAATATGACATTTTAGGCGTTGCAGTGAACAAAATGTTTCTTTGGAACTGTAGAAATATCAGTACAACGGAAAGCCATAAGCCATTATCAACGAAAATGTGTTTTTTTATTGTTATTGGTAGCAGCAGTTTATTTTAATAAGGAATATTTTATCAAAGAAAATGAGGGAATTTGTTATTAAATAATGTTTTCTGCGGTCAATGGTGTATTTTAATAAATTAAATTCCTATCTAAAGTGCAACATATACACGACAACAACTAAAAGAGTTAACTAGTTATCAGCTACGATAAAATTATATTACATGGAATAAAATCTTCGGGAACTAAAGACGAAACTTAAGGATTTGTGAGAGCGCTTACTCGATGATACTGTGACCTGCGGGGAGAATAGAGGTGTATATGAGGGAAGCACTGGATCTCTGTCTGCCACGGGAACTCACCCTGGACTGCGAATAAGCCGCTAGTTATCCTGTCCTGAGGAGCCACGTATGATAGACCGGCTGAATCGGCGCNCTGGACTGCGAATAAGCCGCTAGTTATCCTGTCCTGAGGAGCCACGTATGATAGACCGGCTGAATCGGCGCACAAAATCAGGCAACATTATGTTAACCTGCTCGTCTCCATGTCTGCAATATGATCAACGGTATATGGATGCCATTGAATAGTTCCAGCATTGTCTTGTTACTGCCTTGTTCATCCTGAACATAAATCTAATCTACAGGTACGTTTTTGCGTACTCCGAGGAACACCTAAAATACGAGCACTAAGCATTTTTCAAGAAAAAATATGTTGAAACAACCCGAAAAATGGTAGCAATAAGAAATTTTATGCCAACAAAAGTAAATGGCAATACACNATACTGTGACCTGCGGGGAGAATAGAGGTGTATATGAGGGAAGCACTGGATCTCTGTCTGCCACGGGAACTCACCCAGGACTGCGAATAAGCCGCTAGTTATCCTGTCCTGAGGAGCCACGTATGATAGACCGGCTGAATCGGCGCACAAAATCAGGCAACATTATGTTAACCTGCTCGTCTCCATGTCTGCAATATGATCAACGGTATATGGATGCCGTTGCATAGTTCCAGCATTGTCTTGTTACTGCCTTGTTCATCCTGAACATAAATCTAATCTACAGGTACATTTTTGCGTACTCCGAGGAACACCTAAAATACGAGCACTAAGCATTTTTCAAGGAAAAATATGTTGAAACAACCCGAAAAATGGTAGCAATAAGAAATTTTATGCCAACAAAAGTAAATGGCAATACACNGAAAAATATGTTGAAACAACCCGAAAAATGGTAGCAATAAGAAATTTTATGCCAACAAAAGTAAATGGCAATACACAAACTTACAACACAATCAGTGTAAAAATTAATCATTGAAAAGAACTGCATAATATTTCCTTTACCCAGCACACATAGATCTTTTACAACAAAAATGCATGTCGCAGCGCAAGAGCCAACTTTACTTAATTTCTCGGAGTAGATACCTTAATATTTAAGATATTTTCTGAGAACGGAGTTGACTTCAGATAAAGGTGCATGAAAAAAAACGATTGTGTCCATGTACCTGTAAACATTTATAATCATACACAACACCTTTTTCAATTGCATTTGTTAAAAATATTTTAAATACATTTTCCCTATGATACAATTATATTATAATGAATAACAAATTTTTTGTGTATGATTAATTTGAGTTATTAAAACAATACTACAAAGAGTATATTCTTTAAACGTTTTACTGTATTAGAATTAACATTCATTAAATTTTTCTTATCTTTCCATCATTGAAAATTGATACCTAAAAGGTAATCATTTAATAAAAAAATATATCATAATCTATTCCGAATTTAGTTATGAATTGATTAATACCACTGTAAATAGAAATGCTTCTAAAATTGAAGTGAAAAAACTTTGAAGCATAAACCTCCTGATATGCATTAAATTTTTTTTTTTTGGACTGAAAACCAAATTTTACATCATTAGCTATATCAAAACAAGTATTACCAGAATAATCGTTTTTTATAAAAATTAACTCATTAAATATTTCCGGTATCTCTTATGCTAAGAACTAAGCACAACAATTTAATATAATAGAAACTGTAGGATTTATGTAGCACATAATCATCATTAAATTGGCTTAATATTTAAGGACTGACCTTGATATTAATAAATGTTTTTATTAAAGATGTAAAGTTATATCTCCAATCATAATAGTATTGACTCACGAGCAGAGATCAATACATGATATCCGCTATCTGTGTTCTTTGCATGCTGCTTCTCTTTATGTTAACTCTGCTGTAAACATGTGTGTGTGCTTTGGAGGCTAATTACATTAGATAATTCATTTAATTCGCTTTAATATTTATGATACATCACAATGGTTATGTAAATGGAAAAAAAGCTNCCATCTGTGTTCTTTGCATGCTGCTTCTCTTTATGTTAACTTTGCTGTAAACATGTGTGTGTGTGCTTTGGAGGCTAATTACATTAGATAATTCATTTAATTCGCTTTAATATTTATGATACATCATAATGGTTATGTAAATGGAAAAAAAGCTAGTGTTCGNTGGTTATGTAAATGGAAAAAAAGCTAGTGTTCGGAACAGCATTACATATTCGCAAAAGAATAATATTTTTCTTTCAGTGTACAAAGTTCGCGAACATGGTTAAACTTGACCTAAACTCGACCAAAAACGAGTGCATCGGGTTCGGGGCTGCCCATCATGGAAAAAATTGTCGGGCACGAGAATTTCTCTACATGGACATTTGACATGAAGGCATACCTAACCCACGATGACTTATGGGATTTGGTAGAAACTTCACAAAGTGCTAACATTGACAAAGTCTGGAAGCAGAAAAATAGAAAAGCTAATTCACGCATAATTATATTCGTTGAAAAAACCGAATTATCCCCAGTTTGACACAAAAACTGCAGCAGAAGCAGAGAAGACATTGGTTTATGCTTTCTAAGACTCTGGCCTCACAAGACGAGTCGGCTTACTGAGGACCCTTGTAACAACGAAACTGGAAAATTGTAATTCTGTCTATGATTATTGTGATAAAATTATCACAACAGCACACCAGTTAAATGGAATGGAGTTCAAAATAATTGATGTGTAGATTAGCACCTTTCTTTTGGTTGAATTACCAGACCATTACAAACAAATGATAATGGCACTCGAAAATTCAGGAGCTCCAATCACTGGGGATTCGATTAATGTAAAACTTCTTCAAGAAGTCAAGAGCAAAGAATGGAACACGAAAGAAGAATCCGCACTGTAAATTAAAAGGCAACCGCATAGGGATATTAGGTGCTTCATTTGCAACAAGTCCAACCATATATCAAGGAACTGTAATCAAATAAATGACACTTGAGGTACGAGCAAGAAATTCTAATCTCACAGAAACGAGTCAAAGTGTTTAAGAAATTAGTGCAGTGAAAACAAGAGGGCATTTTTAGATGCACACTTCTGACAGGTCCACACAAAAGAAATGTTGCATTTAGATTCCTGTGCATCATCTCACATAATAAATTATGTAAGTAAACTACAAAACATCAAACCTTGCATTAACACATTTATAGCTGCTGATGGAAAATATTTAGTTGCATATGTTTCTGGTGGTGTAAATTAAGAATTTCTAAATGGGGACGAAACTGTTGAAGTGACTGCTAAAAATGTGTTACGCATACCAAATTCAGCTGTAATTTACTTTCAGTGAGAAAGGTAGTAAAAAAAAANGTGACTGCTAAAAATGTGTTACGCATACCAAATTCAGCTGTAATTTACTTTCAGTGAGAAAGGTAGTAAAAAAAAAGGAATATAGAGTGACGTTTCATAAAAATGGATGTTAATTACATGATGAAGTGACAGGTGACCTGGTNTAAAAAAAAAGGAATATAGAGTGACGTTTCATAAAAATGGATGTTAATTACATGATGAAGTGACAGGTGACCTGGTTGCTATTGCCTTGTCGAAAAATGCGATTTATTGCATGAATACTCCCGAAGTTAGATAGCGTTTTTACGCAGAAAATTACAGTTTATTATTGAACCGAAGGCTAGGTCATTTGAACCGGAAGGGGATGAGAAAGCTTAGCCTGCACTCCGAAGGTTTAGGAAAATATTTGCTATCTGAGAGACCTTGTGAACTGCGTATGATGAAGAAAAAAACACGCCTTCCTTTCAAAAGGAATGAAAGGCAATCGGAAAAAAATGTTAATGCAAATGTATATGCAAATTTATCCATTCTCAGAAGAATGTACATTGGTGAGCCGTCAAGAGTGTTCCGGTACTTGAAGGGGACACAAAGTCACAAGTCAGAATTTTCAAAGTATGGAAACAGTGATTTGCTAGCATTTTGCGATGCTAACTAAGGGAAAACATTTATGATCGGCATTCTCTTACCGGTTGTGTTCAAGTTATAAGAGGGTGCAACATCATGGTTCAGCAAGAAGCAGAAGACTGCAGAATTGTCCACTTACAAAGCCGACAACATGGCTGCCTTTCACTGCTCAAGAGTTAATGTGGTAAAAACAATTTGTATCTGAAATTATCCCTGACTATGTAGGTAAATGCTATAATACAAAGGTGAATATCAATTGACAAAAAATTCAGTAACTAATTACAGATCAAAGCACATAGACGTGAGGTACCATTTTCTCAGGAAACAAATTGAATCAGAAGTCATCAATGTTGTTATTTCCTTGGAGGATATGTTAACTGCTGTATTAACTAAGCCCCTGAGTGNATTGAATCAGAAGTCATCAATGTTGTTATTTCCTTGGAGGATATGTTAACTGCTGTATTAACTAAGCCCCTGAGTGAAGTCAAACATAAGTGTTGAACAACTCAGACTTGTTAAATAACTTACACACTCTTGTACACTGACTCTTCGTGAATGTTTTTTGAAGACATGAATTTAAGGGATGCTGATAGGATGTAAATTTTCATCTGCAATCATAAAAGAATTTCCTCACGAGCAGAGGATCGATATATTACATTTGAAATGTGTATTCTTTTCCTGATGTTTCTATTTATGTTATGTTTTCTGTAAACAGGTATGTGTTCTTTAAAGTCTAATTATATTTGATAATACATTTTCTTCGCTTTCCTATTTATTATACCTCACAATTTTGCATAGACGTTTTACTAGGATTTACATAATCTATAGTAACTGAATCTTCTGCACTTTTGTCTTGAAAAAACTGTATACACACTCTGTATAAAATTATTTAAATATATATTTATTTACTACATCACATGTTCCACAGTCACTTATGCAGCTAATCGTAATGCTACCGTAATTATGATTGGAGAAGTTTCAGAATTATTGTCAGAACTATTTCAACATAAAAAATTGCCTGTTCTATAAAACAAGGTAAAGTTAGAAAAATCAACCTACTGTGGTTTTCTTATATAATTTTTTAATTTTCTCTTTTAGTAAGTATAAATTCTTCAGTAACTTTAGTGTCACGTAGAAAAGAAAATCCATGTCTAATAAATGTACACAAAATTATATTCTTTGTGTAAATACGAGTATTTAAATTTCGCCTTCCTTGACATGTCGTCGGTAGTAATGTCAGTAACTTCTTTCTTCCACTGTACATACATGCCNATTTAAATTTCGCCTTCCTTGACATGTCGTCGGTAGTAATGTCAGTAACTTCTTTCTTCCACTGTACATACATGCCATCTAGTACCAGTTTGTATAGACGATTGTCCCAATTAAAATTTTTGACATACAATTTTCTGCGTAAATGCTAAAAAGAGTTAAGTCATTGTTATTTAAATACTCATTCTGTTGTTATATTACGTAATATTCCGTTGAAGTTATGCTTAGTGTTAAAATAGTAAAAAAAAAAAAAAAAATAAATTACGAACTTTACTAACGCAATACCCATACAAAAAAACCTACAATGATCACTATGAATACTTCCGGGAAAATTTTGAACTGAGAGAAATTAAAGCGGCGCTCAACAGCAAAGGTCGCACGTGGAGGTGAACTGAGGTCGAAATGGAGCATTAAAGTATGCGGTAGCGGGGAAACGGGAATGCCTCAGTAAAACCACCAGACAAAAGCAGTGACCACCGTGTTAACTCACATTTGAAAATCAGGTCTTGGTCCCGTCGGTAATCTATCCCAGTTCGGTGTTGTGGGTAGCGAGTGGTATCATTTCAAAGCCTCCTCTTCTTTATTTATTCATCAAAGAAATACATATTGTGTTATCTTTTATATAGTCAAACTCTGTAAAGGTCTGAAAATTATAGCTAAAAGTGGTCAGTGCAAGTAATAAGAATTGGTGATTTCAATGTAACTAAGTAATTTGCGATATTGTTTTGAAAACTAGCTGGTTTTTANTGCAAGTAATAAGAATTGGTGATTTCAATGTAACTAAGTAATTTGCGATATTGTTTTGAAAACTAGCTGGTTTTTACTCTACTTTTCGAAGGCAGAGAAGACTTATGAGATCACTTTCCTGTCTGTATGTGTGTCTCTCTGTGTGTGTTATTTCCCCCTCTAAAATATTTTGAACCCATGAACCCAATTTCACCAAACTCGGTGCATATACAGTTTAATTGGTCCGCAAATTTGGAAGATGGTACTACATGAAAAAATAAAGCTTTAACATGTATTTAATAATACGGTAGGCNTGCAAGTAATAAGAATTGGTGATTTCAATGTAACTAAGTAATTTGCGATATTGTTTTGAAAACTAGCTGGTTTTTAGTCTACTTTTCGAAGGCAGAGAAGACTTATGAGATCACTTTCCTGTCTGTATGTGTGTCTCTCTGTGTGTGTTATTTCCCCCTCTAAAATATTTTGAACCCATGAACCCAGTTTCACCAAACTCGGTGCATATACAGTTTTATTGGTCCGCAAATTTGGAAGATGGTACTACATGAAAAAATAAAGCTTTAACATGTATTTAATAATACGGTAGGCCATGTAAACTTACCGGTTTTAAGTATGCCAAAATATGTTTGTTTTTTCAGAATAGTGGTCATATAAGAATTTTCATTTGCTATGCTAAATTTACAAAACCATGCAACAAATTTCCACTTATATTTGTATGCTAGCAGTGCCTTTTACAAATATAAAATATGAACACACGGAAACACTTAAGTCCTTTATTTTGTATGAAAGCACCGCATGAAAAGTTAAGTTATTGAGTTATATATCCAGAAACAATCAACGTATTCCTCTCAGCATTGGCAAACATGTATTTTTGTGGCAGTCATGAACTAATATTTTAAAAGTTAGTCACACATTTATTTTTCAAATTGGCTTCCAAATAAATAATTTTAATTAGTTGGCATTTGCTATATGTACAAAACCATGTAACAAATTTTAAATGCAATTATCTCTTACTGCCTCCAAATGTAACTACACAATATTTTTCGTCCTCCACTTTGTAAGAGAGTGTCACTTGAAAAAAAAATAATAATTTTTGCCATATCTCGGGAAACAACTGATGCCGCCAAGTTTGGAAGACAAATAGTACTACGNAAAAAAAAATAATAATTTTTGCCATATCTCGGGAAACAACTGATGCCGCCAAGTTTGGAAGACAAATAGTACTACGGTAGGTCATGCAAATGGGTACATGTTTTAAGTGATTCAGTCTCCTATTTTCAAAATGACAGAAATATAACATTTTAATTTATTATGCTATATCTGCGATACCTTGTGACGAATTTCAACTTAACTTTGTATGCTGGCAGTATATTTTACAAAAATAGATTTTGTGTACACAACCTCTTTTGTTCGCCATTTTTTTAAGATAGTGTAATATAAAAAAACGTTTTTATGTAATATATCGATAAACAATCGACCATTTCTCACTCGGTTCAAGAGATAAGTTAAACTTCTGCAGTCCATATTAGTAGTTTTCTTAATGTGGCAATAAAATATTTTCAACATAAAGGCCATGTTTTTATTTTTGGTTCGTATGCCATAAGTTCAAAATAATTTCTACCCAACTTTATACATTTGGAGTATTTGTGACGAACTTATCTGGTGGTTGACTAATTTATTCCGCCTTTTAAGAAAAGAAAGTAGAGCATTAATGTAATATTTTGAGAACAAGCCAACTAGTTGCAGCATTATTTTTAAGGGTGCAATATTAACAATTTAGATTATAAATTTATATTTATAAAAAATTTAACTAAATTCAACCAATGTTTTATGCAACCAATTCATCAATTCTCACCAAATGTTACACACAAGTAGTGCAATAGTAGGTGATGTAAACTACATGATTTAGGTGACAGTGACTCGCATATTTGTTTTCAACATGACGACTGCGTAAATACTTAATGTTAGTAAACACTGTTTACCAAAATGTTATACTTACTACAACCGAAGTTGATGCATCGAATCATATCTCCGTAATTTGGTTGGTTGTATGCCAGCTTACGGTACCAGGAGTTCTGAGTTTGAGCCCTGGGTAAGGAACTTGTGTATTTGTAATCGTTGCCAAATGTAGCATATGTTTTTGATTGCATATGTAATGATATTGTTACAGTAAGAGCGCAACTCCTTCACATTTCCTCATCTACAACCCGTATCGCAACAAATTTTTGAGGCGATACAAAGCTAAGAGCTACAATAAATGAATAACAGATGAGGTATCGAAAACAACAGCTACTCGCTCTCTCATTTAACTTGGTACCACTTGTATTCCTGGATTTTCAACAATTTGGTCGCCACCCCCTACAGGATGGTCGAGAGCCTATCACACAATTGAAAACCAGATTCCNCTGGATTTTCAACAATTTGGTCGCCACCCCCTACAGGATGGTCGAGAGCCTATCACACAATTGAAAACCAGATTCCCAGACAGATAAATACTGTACACTTAATTGCCACCTTAATTTCTACTTGGGGGGTTTCGAAATCGTAAATCATTAAAAATTACCATAATTATTGTGTAACGCTTTTCAAACAAATGAAATCGATCTAAATACCACAATTTCTAAATCAATTATCCAACTGTAGGAATAAAGGTAATTTCACATTCACGTTTACCAAGCTCAATTTATAAGGCATTTAAATAAAAATATGTGCTTGAGTATTATGCTGGGAGAGTTCGCATATAATTAACTAAACATCTTATTCTCAAAAATGAACATAACTATGAACCCCAATCTTAATTTTAAGCTAAACCCAACTTCTATTTTACAGTTTTTCTGTCCCTCGATGAACCATGTCAGCCCCTCCCTGCCTTCGAACGATCCGAGGATTCCATAGGGTAGGAGGTTAACACGGTCACTGGTTGGGATAGCAACACATCTCACACCTGGACCAGTCATTTCGGTAAACTCCCATCGTAACTCCACACTTCCCCGACTCACCGATGGTTTAGTCCATAGGTGGACCCGATATCCTGCATAGACTTAATGACGCGCTCTCCGCTGAAACGATTCACACTATCGTGCCAAGCCACAGACTCCCTAACCTCGTAAACGTATCAAGACGCGTACCCGGGGCGACAGCTGCTGAGCCAACGAGACTTCGGTTGGTGACTTGGGGCTGGCCACTTTCTCTTGTCACCACATTTCACAACAGGACGGCCGCCTACGCCGGCAAAAACTGCACATTTCACGGAAGTGGAACACTGAACCCATGGGCGCCAGGGATCTTCCGTGAAACGAAAGCCCAAATCCCCGCGGCGACACCCTCATGCTCTTTCTTAACTAGCCGAGTCTTGCGGCCTCCCAGTAGCGCCAAAGGATGATTTCAACACAGAGAAGCGACAAAATCAGAAACAAAATGTTCTACCAGACAATATTTATATCAACAAGACGTGAAGGCCTACTACTATCGAAGCTTTTAAGAACTTCATCAAAATAATTTTTATCCATGTTGAGAAAAGTAGGCTCATTTTTCATAGCTCTAACACCTTGTTTTGCTAATATTCTACACATGCATGTTTGAATACCTATTATTATGTGTATAAATCATCTTGATGTTGATACTAAAAATTCTAAAATGGGGCTCGATAATAGACAGGCATTGTGGCGTTCATTTTATGTAACAATGATAAAAGCTTCCATAAATAATATTTACTTCTCTGAAAACACATATTGTGTTATCAGCTCGAATCATAAGTATTTAATAAATAAAACATTCTTATAAACGTTATTGCATGCATAAATAAATACTAACATCTTTAACAAGACATAAATATTTGTATGTAATTTTTTTTTTTTTTTTTTAAAGTTGTCAATTTTGTATTACACATTTGAATAAAAAGTTAAAAGTCAACCATTAAAAATATTACCAGGTTATTGAATTGTCCCTGGAACGAATAGGGAATTGTTTTCTTGTCTAGTTGTTTCCGCAAGGTGAATCCTTTGCCATTCTTTATTACTGTTTTCATGGTGGAGAGAAAAAAATGCATGTTATTTGGTATCACCTTGGCTTTGGATAGCCGGTTAAATAAAAGTGAGTTCTTGAAAACATGAACTGTGTGCAGAGATATAGTTTTGGGCTTATCCAAATTATCTTCCATGTCTGATTTAGTTAAAAATACCTTAAGGGTTTTCTAAAGAAAGTATTTTTGACTTGGGTATTTCATGCTAAAATTATGTTACACAATGTGAACGACATTTCAGAGCTACGCTAAAACAAATATCAAGCAGTGAGGAGTCGCGCGACTGGAAATGTTTTACCAAAATCAGTTGGGGAAACCAGAGTCTAGAATGTGTTGAGAAAAGCTTCCGCTACATTAGTATTGGATAAGGAAAAGTAGAAATACAAGAAAACTGGAATGACGAAGTAAGGTAAATATAATATCAGGGCGTCGAGAAAATCACATGAATAGCCGGAGTTTGCACCGCACTACTTACCAATGTTTGTTTTTCTTCCTGAATAAAAATGAATTTTTATATCGCGGCAAAACGTGAACTGCAAGTTTATATGTTGAGTTTACAGTGAAAAATCAAGGGACCACGAGGTAAAATGTTATTTTCATTATATGTTTGTGAAGTGTAAACGAATAACATTGATTAATAATAAATCATATTTAAAAGTCATTTTCGTATAATCCATTTGCAGTTCCTTCACAATTTTTGAAACAAACCTTTGATATATTACCCTATGTATGAAGTGTTTGTTTGTTTCTTAAACATACCATGTATCACAAACGTTTTATACTTCTGTCAACGTAAAAGTACCTTATTTTTAGATTAATATATATTTCACTTATTTTGTATATATAAATTACAGTATTTCATTTAAAATTCACGTGAGAAAGACACGGAGAAATAGGAAGTGTCTATTAAGAAATAGTTCTTATGAAAATATTATGTAATTGAGTGCGAAAGAATGCGATGCGTTCAGCCTCTGGTATGAATTTTAGACTTTGTAAAGATTTTTTTATATGAAGCGGAGGAATATATCGAAAGTAGAACTTAAGCAGGGCTTAGAAAAAATTGGAAGTAACCGTGTATGGACACTACAATGCTTGAACCTTATTTATAAAAGATATTTTCGTGTAAACAACCCGACGGCTGAATCAAGCTCAGTCATTGGTGCAATGGTAGAGATTGTGTCGTGCTGGGCCGGTCATATGGAATTTATATCATATTAATTTGCGAACTAATGTAAACTTGCATGAAGAACTGGAAACAATATATTTCACCGTTCACACCAACTTTCTGAAAGAAATTGATTTATTATAAATCCAAGTCACACCTGAATATTTGTTTAATACGAAAATCAGTCTTTTATTTTAATTACATCGCTATCTTTTCGAACGTCATTTACGGTTTTTCGAATGGTAGCCGCGGAAGTAGTAAGGTGCAAGGATTAATGACGCAAGTGCTGAAAATCAGTTAATGTCGTAAAAAAATTCTGGTGAATTTACTTGCATACAGTTCGTAGTGTAAATATTATGCTATTATATATCAAATATACGAGAAAACATAACAGTGAATATATAGCAAATATCTGCGAGGTTTAAGACCAATATGAACGGAAGACTTGCTAACCTACACGTATAATGAAAGCTGTTGGGCACGGTTGATTAACTGCGCCGTGCACGAGAGAGCTGTAATTAACGTATACGATCCTGGCAGATATACTTCAAAGGTATTCCTCCTCTTGAAAAATTATACATTTCTGAGGGTCTGATGATTTTGTTATGTGTTAAATAATACTTGAATTAAATTGTGGCTCTTTTCTTACCAATGTATATGTGAGACGAAGCTTCGAAATGTTACGTTTCTCCTTCAGATTCTTTTCTACACAGCTGTGTTGAGCCGAAAGATATAAAATGTGGAGAGTTTTTCACATTATGCAAATGAAGAGAAATTTACGCTATTATATTTATTTAACGCAAGTAACTGGAGAGTTAGAAAAGTTGTTCAATGGTGAATATGTAAACCTAGAATGTTTGCATTCCGCCTGGTAATATCTAATTACATCTACGTCAAGAGGAAATATATTTTATTCCACTTTGTATATAACAACAAACATCTATGAAACGTATGTATTTAAGATATACACTTTATTTACTACCAATTTGTTACATATAATCAAAAATATAATCCTCTCCATTTTATTCAAAATATTCTTTCCTATACTTCCTCCGTTGAATGGCCTTTCAAAGCATTAAGAACTTATTAGTAATTTTACAAATTTATCTGTATTTTAACAATAGCACAGAATAACAAATGAACCTTTTAAGTAAACAACTCTCATTATTAATACGATGGAGTAATTGGACAGTGTCATTTGGTTTACAATTTTGCATATTCGTGGTGGTGTGTTAAAATTTTGACTTAATACGTAATTTGATACGGTACATCTTGTGATAACTAAACTAAGTTATAAAGGTGTTCTGTAAGTTTTTCTTTGTTTAGTTTGAATAAACATTTAATACATATTCTGAATTAAGTATTTCAAAATTGTTCAACAACCGGAGTTATAAGAAAACTGAGGAGAATAACAGTTAATGTTAATTGTTTAACAGTTCGTTTTTTTGTAACTCACTATTAACACTCACTTAGTCCATGTACGCGGCAGCATTTTGGATATGACGAATGCAGTAACGTAAAAAAAAATAATAAGTTGTGGATAAAGGATTTCTTATTACAACCACAACGCATCAACACGAAGGTGGTTGATAGTAGACGTCTTGAGGTGAAGTGAAATAGGAATATTCACTATATTACATACCAAAAGCTCATTACCACGATGGTGCACCAGTAAATAATATAAATAGTAAATTCATTCACCAGAATTAGTGTAGAGTATAGAAGCGTGGCCACGAAGCTCTTCATTCTTCCAAGGTTCTATAAACATTTGTTCCCATACCTACACTGGAAAATATATTTACACCAGTGTGGAGATGTTTACCGACAACAAGACGCAAAAATTAAGGTGAACGTATTACTTGGACAAAGTTGCAGCAACCTTGTGTTAGTGGAACTTCTAAACGAGTTGACATCAGCTGCACCGTTACAAAATGCTAAATAATATAATAAGTTTTTTAAGCATATAATCACAAAAATCTTAAATTCTAAAACAATTACTTTAGTAGAACCATATGCTTTGTAAATATTGATAACTCATTGATCTGCCTCTCAGCTGGTACTCTTCATGATTTTTCCTGTTTTAGTCAATAAATTATACTTTTTCATTCAAAATGCTAGTATTCTGTTATATTTTTTGGCTTTTCCTAACAGCTAATTTTAATAACTATATTTAACTAATTTTATAAACTTGGAAACTTTTCACAGTATGCAAAAGTATTAACTTTTTCTTTAAAAAATAGACACATTAATTTTTCTTTACAATATTATTTTTCTTTGTATTACATTCAACAAAATATTCAAAATATACAAATATCGGATGTAACAGTTATTTTACTGCCTACGGCCAGACTTCAATCTGGAAATCATTAGAATAAATTTCCTCATTGATATGGATTGATTATGCTATAAAATATCCATTATGCTATTCACTTGTAAAAGTTGAAATGCCAGATTTAAATAAAAATTATTTTCACCAGTAAAAGCTGATTACCAATCAGGTATTACGATAAACACAGTAATCAGCCATATATGTTAGTATCTAAAGAGAGGATAATGAGAGTCGGATATTTTATAGCATAGTGAAACACAGAACAGATTTTCTTTTCCAAATACTGCTCCCGAATTTCTTAAGAAATCATTCCGTAATGAGAACAACCATCGTTGATTATATCGACGCATCCTATTTCAAAAATGTATTAGACATTAGTTATATTAAGAAATAATAACAATGAAAAAGAATATTTATTAATTGATTGAACATGTTTTCTAAATTTCCACACGAAATGCATTACACTATTAAAGCAATTATTTCATAAAAATTTATGAATATTACCTACCTGATTACCTGGCGAAGCCGATAATTATAACATGTGTAGTGCATATTCTTAAGAAAGAAGACGTCCCTCCAATACACAACTGTTGATGTAATAATGGTTTACTACATGCAGTTTTTCACATATTTTTTTTGTAGGAGAAGGTAAATTCTTTGAAAAAATATTTCTCTCTTATTACGAATATATACTGTGATATTTTTTGCCTTTAAGAAGACTGCTTAAACAAATAACATTATATTCAACGGAAACTAAACCTTCTTTTGAATAAACAACTTGGGGAAACTTGGAGACAACAAATAAAATACTTTAAAGACGACGGTACCTCCTAATTAAAGTGATCTTGAAACCAATATAAATGTACTGGACACTTCAAAGTCACAAGTAATTTAATTTTTTTCTGTAACATTCTGTAACCTGTCTCCACTGTTGCCTTCCCACAGCAGAACCACGTGTGTTTGCTGTACTGCTTGCAAGAGCTGCAACCAACTTGACTCTTGTATGTTAGCAGTTGCCTGCTGACACCTGTTAGATGCATTCTGGTATAGAATGTCTACATTTCCACACATGTGTTCGTGTTCTACTTCCTCCTACTGCGTATACGACTTTGCAAATTTTATTTTGAATACTCCTGCTGCCTTTATGATGTAGGACTTAATGAGGAGACTTCGCGTTTTCATTGTTTGGTTATTAATTTATGGAGCACAACTAGTTTTTTTTAGATGATTTTCGGTTTTTCCACACAGTCTATAAACTTAATAAGTGATGTAGAATAGTTGATATAGTAACTGGATATTTAGTCTTTACAACGACGACAGTGGTCAAAGGAATGCCATTACAAAAATATCGTATAAACTTTATCATTGCTAATGTAATAATTCGTGTCATAATTTGGCTAAACATTTATGTAACTTTCACATATTTCCAGAGCGACTAATAAATTATCAAATAATTTGCATGAATTTTTGTTCAGTCTAAATTAACGCATTTTTAAAAAATTGAATTTGAAAATAAGAAGAATTTCTATGTTACGAACTGTTGGTATGGAGACGGGTTTTACGCCCGTGAGAACGCTGAACAAATTTCCCTCCCCCATTAACAAAGTGCTTCTCAACAAATTATATCGAGCAGCACAGAAACCCTGAAAGTGCTGAGTCAGGAACAAATGCCCCGTTCACTTCTGCTGTGTCCGACGAAGGCGGCAGCCCATATCATGAAATATTACGGCATATGTATTTTCCTTCCCGGTTGTGTGAGATTGTGCAAAGTAGTTGCAATAACGATATCGGGTTTGTGAAACCTGATACTTCACTACTCCTCACTCCCATACATGTATACAATCCGCGACGGTTACCTCAAAGACTACTTACTACTGCCACACTCTTTTTAAATCTTGCTGCCGTGTAAAGGAGCTATTGTCTATGCCCGTATACTGAGGATGGTTCGGCCCAACGCACCCCTATTAGAAAGAGTAACAATAAGTTTACAATATGTGTACCATGCCGCAACGGAAAGTGTCTGTCTAGCATCCATTCAGACTTAAAACAATTTCCAATTTTTAGCCTGTCATAAACTTTAAAATCTGCTGTAATGACGGTTTTAAATCAATATTTCATGTTATACGTGAATATTGCGAATTATATAATCGTCGTTATCTTAAAAATACATCATCTTACTTGGCTGTTACAGAAACTGATACATAATCGATACTGGGAATAACGTTGACCAGAACTCATAATGCTGCACTGTCATATCTGACGAAAACTCGTCTCTGAAGTTCGTACATGCTGACCAGTGATTCCACTGAATATTAACCCATTCATAATTTTACGACGTAGACAAGAGATAAACCTCGATTGGTGTTTGCGTACTTATCTACGCTGTAAGCACAAGTGCTAGCATTGTGTTCACGTGATCTAAGATATCTTGTTGAAAAAAAAGTAGCTTGTTTATAACTTCTCGTGATTGGACAAAGATCATAAGAAATAGATAAGAGTTGAACTCCCTAAGCGCCACAGAACTCTATTTGTATTTGACTCCGTTTCGTAAACTACTTAATTACGTTCCATGATAACTGGTGAAATATTCCAACATCAGATAACAGCAGTCTTGTAAAAGATAATCCGGATAATATTATAAGCCACCAAGAGGAGCTTGACGTGCTACATAGAGAAATTTAGGGTATAAATGTCTCAACAAATTATTTCAGAAAGACTTCAAATTAAGAAGTCATCAAAGATTTAAATCATCAGATTTTTGCCAACAGGTTTAGGCAAATTATTTGGGCAAAAAGTCCTGGACACCTGTTTCAAACTTTGTTCCAGACACAAATAATTGAAAATAATTGGAATGACCAAATTTATTAAAAGTAAAAATAATAAATAGCAATCTGTCTAACGCAATTTTTTATGTTGAGTTTCCTCTTGTACACTGGTATTTATATACGACGAATTTTCTTCGTAAACTTTGAGATTTCGTCCATTTCCAATTTCAAGATTTTGTTCAATCGGAATAAAAATTAATTTATTTGAAGATAACCGGCGTTAATTTCATGAACTGCTTAACGCCCACCATTTTTCTTTTGGCAATTGGCTACCTTTAAGATTTATCATCTGGAGCTGAGTGATAACTTTTACATTGTTTTCAACAAAATATTTAATTAATTATAACTTTCCTCACTAAAATAGCATAGCGTAAGATGAAAAATTGTGAAAACACCTGTCACTTGTATTTAATGTGTTTTATTGTAGTATACGTATCTTGTATAATCTAAAGTTCAAGAGGTGATTTTAGACAGTCAGATAGAGTTCACGAATATATCTAAATAAATGAGACATAGTGCAAATAAATTTCATATCAATATAAAACAACTAAAATAACCACTCTGATTTGATTGACTCGTGAGGAATTTTTTTTATCTACTTTCCGAAGGAAAGAAAGGTTTATGAGAACACATTCCGGCTTGTGTGCTCTGTGAGAGTTTGACTGTGTATGACTCTGCGCGTTTGCGTCTTCAATTGTTGAACGCGTCAACTGAATTTAACTCGGTACACATGTAGTACTTAAGGTAAGCTAATTTTTATACTTTTCGAGCAAGGGAGGAACTTACTTTCAAAACGGTGGCCATTTTAATTTATAAGGTAATATGTCATACCTCGGAAAACATTTAACCCCATTAAAAATCCATTTGGTATGCTCTCAGAGCATTTTACGCATTAAATTTTGAGATTAATAATGTTGTTCGTCTGCCATTTTGGAACATACCACAAAATGAAAAATTAAATTTTACATTATGTCTCGAAAATCATTAAACCAATTATCGCCCAATTTGGCACGTAAGCAATACTATGTATGATAGGTCAGGTAAACCTATGCAACTAAATTGCATTAGGTACTTATCTTAAAAATGGCAGCCATACAATTATTTTAGGTTTGTTTAGTATATCTATCTTATCATTGAAACAATTTATACCAAATTGTGTACTCTGAAAGTATATATTACAAGCATCATATATGCCAACAGAAATACACCTTTTGTCCGTCATTTTGTAACACGGCACCACACGAATAAATAGTTTTTGTCATATCTCGGTAAACAATTAACCGATTCCTACTAAATTTGGCAAACAAGTAATAGTGTGGCAGATCATGCTAAATGGTAAGTTTAAAGTATGTCAAACACTTATTTTCAAAATTGCTGCCATATCGTTATATTTGCTTGTATTGATATATCGTTGAAACCATGAAATCAATTTCAACTTAACTTTGTATGCGGGCCGTGGATACTACATCTATCAACTTTATAAACATTTAAAATATTTTGTCCGCTATTTTGTAAGATAGCACACTGTGAATATATATATATATATATATTGATGCCATATCTCAGAGAAAAAAATGACGGATTGCTATAAAATTTGCCAAACAAGTAGCACTGCGGCAAATTGTATAAAATTGTATGTTTTAAGTACGTCAGGCACTTATTTAAAAAATGGTGGACATAGAATACCATATCGTCAAAACCATGGAATCGATTCCAACTTATCTTTGTATGCTGGAATTATATATTACAACTATGAACTTATCTACATAAAGCATATTTTGTCCACCATTTTGTAAAATTTCGTTATATGTATAACAATGCTTTTATTTAATATCTCGGATAACATTTGACAGGTTCCCAACAAATTTGACATACAAATACTACTATGACAGAAGGTGTAAATTAGTACATTTTAAGTACAAACACTTATTTTCAAAATTGCTGCAATATAACCGTTTTGGTTCAGTAGACTTTATCGTTGAGAACATGCAATCTATTCCAATTTAATTTGGTATACTGGCAGTATATATAACAATTATCTATGGCGTCTGCATGGAGCATCTTTTGTTTGAAATTTTGTTTGATATTAAAATAAGGGTAAAATAAAGTGTAAAAATTAAATTTTTGTGTAATATCTCGGGAAACAACTGACAAAATCCGACCAAATTTGGCGAATATTACTGCAGCAAGTGTTATAAACTGGTAGGTTTTAAGTCTGTTAGGCCCTTTTCAAAATGGTGGCTATATAAATATTTCAGTTCAGCAAAAATTAATAACGAAGCCAATTACAAATTAACTATGTATGCTGGCAGTACGTATTACCACCACCAAATTGGTCTACAGAGAGCCTAATTAATTTGCCATTTTTAGATAGCCCTACCAAAACATTATTTTTTAATTTCATATCTTAACCCATTTCTACCAAATTTGGCAAAGATTTTGTACGTTGTTAGGCGATATAAATACATTTTTTTAAATTGTGACATGCACTTATTCGAAGACTGGCGGTTATAAAATCATTTTGCTTAGTGTTTTATAATTACAAACTATGTAATCGATTTTAACTTACATTTGTAGACTGGTAGTATATAATCATCGAATGTGCTAATATATAACTTTTTTCCACCATTTATGAAAATCGTCACATGAAAAATATGGAGCTTTTATGGCATATCTCGAGGGCGAATCATCCAAGTCCCCCCAAATGTTACCCCCAAGTATTGATGGTTTGTAAACTGACATGTTTCAGGTGCGGTAGTCATTTTTTTACTGACGTTAATTTATATAATAGATTTTAGTATGTTGGTATCTATGAAACAATGTAACAAAATTCAACCAAATTTTTACACTAACCATGTTCATTAGAAGCATCGATTATGCACACAGTTATTGAATTGTAACAATCTGTTTGCAAAATAGTGCCAGTTGAAATACAGAACATTTTGCCGTATTTCTGGAACAATTGAGCTAATATTTACCTAACTGTGCACACTATAAATGCTGCAGAAGGCCATGTAACCTTACAAAATTTATGTGTGTCTGACAACGATATTCAAGGTGGTGGCTTCATAAATAATTTAGATAAGTTGGTCACATGTATTAAACCAGTTAACCAAATTAAACCAATCTTGGACAAACTTGGAGACATCATATATACGGCCTCTCTTTTGAAATTTTTTTACGAAAGCAAAAAATACCAAATAAAAATTATGCCATAAATCATGGACCAATCAACCGATTTCCACCAAATTCTTCACACATGTGGCTCTAAGGTAGCCATGTAAACATGCATGTTTTAAGTGTATCAGTCACTTAAATTTCAAAATGACGGCCCTGTAAATATTTTAATTTAATAAACCCTATTATTCAAACATTTTGGGCTGAATAAACTTGAAGTGGATGCTTCGAATACGACCTCTGTTATGCAGTTGATAGCAGACTAGCTTATGATACGAGGTTTTCTGGTTTCGAGGACCTGGTATGGCAGATGTGTATATGTTATTGCTCACTACTGTTGCATATGTTTCTGGTTTCATCTCTAATGATATTGCATTCAACGAGACGTCAATTACTACCTACAAACTCAGCTGTTAAGAAATTTTTGAAAATTTAATTGGACCCATGTTGAAAAAAGAAGGCTAATTACTGATATCAGTAATTTCTTGAATTTTTTTTTTAAGCTGTTTCATGTTAGTTAGATTATTTTATTAATATTATTTTATATTTTATCTTGTTATACAATATTTTCTTACTTTTTATTTCCCAATGTTTCTTAATTTATCCATTAGAGCGAGTTTCTTGAAAAAACCTCAAATTCGGTTGTATTTTCATCATTTATGCTCAATTATTTTATGCGGCCTTTTGTAATATAATATGTGTACGAGAACACATCTGCATAACGAGATTTTTATCGGTAAATGGTACTATTCTGATGTCGGCCAGAATGTTACAAGTATTGTACGCATTATACACTATGTATGTAATATATAATATATATAATTTAAATAATGTTCCTCATCTTAAATTAACCAAAAAATACACTTGCTGGCACTAAGAAAATAATCCCGACACATTAGCTCGGAGTATATGATTTTCACCACGCATCCACCGGCAGATGATATTACTTTGAAAATCTTTGAATGAAGACTGACAATAATTTGTACGTGAGGCAATTTGAAAATTGGCCCATGCTAAATCATGATAGAATTTCCATACCTTCGTCCTTGCAGACANTTTGTACGTGAGGCAATTTGAAAATTGGCCCATGCTAAATCATGATAGAATTTCCATACCTTCGTCCTTGCAGACAGTTTTTTATAAATATGACCCTTCATCTGCATATATAAGCATTTATTTTACCTTCAACTATAGCCTTATTTATACGTACAATTATTTGGTGTTTCAGTCAGTTTTATTTCGTATTACAGTTACCAGTTCAATACCACATTGTAAAATATAGCAGTCATTTTAATATTTTCCTTTCAAAATTGCCATTACATCTCCCAACAACTCCAGCTATTTTTTTGTATATTTCAGGATTCTAAGGCCCTTGTTCCAAGAAGTACCGATTAGAATACCTCTTACATTTTAGCACGCTGCTGATAAAATGTTTGAAGGAAATAAGGGAGAATGCGCCATTTATTTACAATAACATATCGGATTTAGGGTTCCAACTAAATGTGTTTATATTTTCNTTTGTACGTGAGGCAATTTGAAAATTGGCCCATGCTAAATCATGATAGAATTTCCATACCTTCGTCCTTGCAGACATTTTTTTTATAAATATGACCCTTTATCTGCATATATAAGCATTTATTTTACCTTCAACTATAGCCGTATTTATACGTACAATTATTTGGTGTTTCAGTCAGTTTTATTTCGTATTACAGTTACCAGTTCAATACCACATTGTAAAATATAGCAGCCATTTTAATATTTTCCTTTCAAAATTGCCATTATATCTCCCAACAACTCCAGCTATTTTTTTGTATCCTTTCAGGATTCTAAGGCCCTTGTTCCAAGAAGTACCGATTAGAATACCTCTTACATTTTATCACGCTGCTGATAAAATGTTTGAAGGGAATAAGGGAGAATGCGCCATTTATTTACAATAACATATCGGATTTAGGGTTCCAACTAAATGTGTTTATATTTTCNGAATAAGGGAGAATGCGCCATTTATTTACAATAACATATCGGATTTAGGGTTCCAACTAAATGTGTTTATATTTTCATTTCTTTCAAAAGGGAAACATGGCAGCGCCACTGTTGGGAAATGGCTTCTTAGGAGTAAATGAGGCTACATGGTTCCTGATTTTTTCTCTGAGTAGCGTCAAAAGTTGTCACTTGTATAAGATAAGATACATTTTGCCGTTTAAAACATACAGACATGAAGAATGTTTCACATATCAAAACATCATCCTTATAGCTTATAAGTATTAACAGGTGATCAGTTTTTCGTAAAATACATAATAACTATTTTCCTTGTAAAGGAAAATCGAGAAAGTAATGCATATGGTATATTCTGTTTAAAAATTATAAATACGACCCCTTCAATATATCATGAAATATACTCAAATTCCAGCCTAAATAACAGTTAAGCTAGGCGGGTGGGTTACTTGTTATACATTTCAACACAAAATGAAAGTGCATACACTGAGGTGACAAAAGGCATGGGATACCCCCTAATATCGTGTCAGACCTCCATTTGCCTGGCGAAGTGCAACAACTCGACGTAGCATGGACTCAATAAGTCGTTGGAAGTACCCTGCAGAAATATCGAACCATGCTGCCTCTATAGACGTCCATAATTGCGAAAGTGTTGCCGGTGCAGGATTCTGTGCACGAACAGACATATCGATGATGTCCCATAAATGTTCGATGGGATTCACATCAGACGATCTTGGTGGCCAAATCATTCGCTGGAAGTGTCCAGAATGTTCTTCAAACCAATCTCGAACAGTTGTGGCCCAGTAACATGGCGCATTGTCATCCATAAAAATGCCATCGTTGTTTGGGTACATGAAGTCCATGAATGACTGCAAGTGGTCTCCAAGTAGCTGAACATAACCCTTTCCAGTCAATGGTCGGTTCAGTTGGACCAGAGGACCCAGTCCATTCCATGTAAAAACAGCCCACACCATCATGGAGCCACCTCCAGCTAGCACAATTCCTTGTTGACAACTTGGATCCATGGATTCGTGGGGTCTGCACCACACTCGAACCCTACCATCAGCTCTTACCAACTGAAATCGGGACTCATCTGACCAAGCCACGGTTTTCCAGTCGTCTAGGGTCCAACCGATATGATCACGAGCCCAGGAGAGGCGCTGCAGGCAATGTCGTGCTGTTAGTAAAGGCACTCGAGTCGGTCTTCTGCTGGCGTAGCCCAGTACAGCCAAATTTCACCACACTGTCCTAGGAGACACGTCCGTCGTACGTCCCACATTGATTCCTGCAGTTATTTCACGCAGTGTTGCTTCTCTGTTAACACTGACAATTCTACGCACACGTCGTTGTTCTCGGTCATTAAGTGCAGGTGGTAGACCACTGCATTGTCCATGGTGGGATGTTATGTCTGAAATTAGGTACTCTCGGCACACTCTTGACACTGTTGATCTCGAAATACTGAATTCCCTAACCATTTCCGAAATGGAATGTCCCATGTGTCGAGTTCCAACTACCATTCCACGTTCAAAGTCTGTTAATTCCCATCGTGCAGCCATAATCACGTCAGAAACCTTTTCACACGTATCACTTGACTACAAATTAAAGCCCAACCAATGCTCTGCCAATTTATACATTTTGTACGCGATACTACTGCCANCAAATTAAAGCCCAACCAATGCTCTGCCAATTTATACATTTTGTACGCGATACTACTGCCATCTGTATATTTGCATGTTGCTATCCCATGACTTTTGTCACATCAGTGTAAGGCTATTATTTAAACAAAGCTATTTTTNCTGTATATTTGCATGTTGCTATCCCATGACTTTTGTCACATCAGTGTAAGGCTATTATTTAAACAAAGCTATTTTTAAATATCTGTTTGGGAGAAGTGTATCTAAAGTTTAAAGATATCTTATTAACTAGTTAATATTATCATCATTATTTGTATAATTATTTATACCGCAATGCTACTTCACTGTTGCCTTGACATATAAGCGAAATCCGTTTCTACAAACTAAGGCAAATAGGTGCCACACTATGGTATTTCTGAGTTAGTCGAGTCCTTATTCAATATGATTGTGTTCCTTTATGTGATACTGTTGGCATAAAATTAATTTTTTATATGCCGAACGATACGAACTATGTAAATGCTTTGAAGTTGTAATTTAAAAAATGAGAAACCAGTGAATTAGGTGAGAATTCCTTTCTTTTTTGTTCCTACACGATAATGATACATTTTGTGCTCTAAAATTTTTCGGAAATATTTAAAATGTTTATTTTAACGAATCATTAAAATCAGTTATTTTGTGAATAAAATATTCCTCAGAGTTATAAATAAATCCGATTTTTCTAAGTAGTCATGTATGCGATGAGTTGAATTGAGTTGAGGGATTTGAGTAGCTCTGAACAACGTGGTCTTGAGAGCCGATGAGTCTGAAATGAGATGAGAGTGAAGCAGAGCCGGAATGTGAAAGCGGAGGAAACGGGAGATCCCTGAGAAAGCCCGCTAACCAGCGGCTTCGTACAGCCCGATTCCCACATAAAAAAACCGCAAGTGACTTGGCCAGAGATTAATTGCGGTTCGTCTTGGTGTCATATACGACAATCAGTATTTTTCAATAGGAATGCGATAATTTTTAAGTTTTCTCATATTAATTTCCTTAGCTGTACGTGCATGTTTTGTCTATACAAAGAAAGACTTAATTAGGACATGTATACAAACCTTTTTTAATAATTTTAAGAGCGTTTTAAAACAAACGCTATAAGAATTACTGTTAAAACGCTTTATATAGAGCAATTATGTTTTTTTTTTTTTATATTTTGCATAATTTCCTTGAGATTATTTTAATTTAACAAACACGTTTAAATTGATATAGCTTCATATGTCTTGATTTCATAGTTAAACTGAAGCAATTCAACCCTAATTGGCGTGTGAATGCTGTCTAATGTAAACTTCGGTTTTCACGTAACACGGCAACCTTCGCCAAGCCAGAAATCTTATCTTGTTAAATAGATAAAATGTTATCACTACTTATTTTTTTCATGCTGATGGGAGATAACGAGTGATAGTTGCAGTGTCAAGTTTCAGTAAAGTGAGCCATGAAAAATTGACGGTATTAAATGGACGTGTGGTATGTACAGCGATTTAGAAACGTCTTGTTTTATTAGCTTAATTAAACGAGTCGCAATGTTTTATTTTAATGACTTTGGGAAAATATTCTTAAGAGAGAAAATCAGTAGCCTAAATTTGGCCAAAACGAGTTATTTNTCGCAATGTTTTATTTTAATGACTTTGGGAAAATATTCTTAAGAGAGAAAATCAGTAGCCTAAATTTGGCCAAAACGAGTTATTTAATTTGGACCAATGTTCTGAAATCATTTTCTTTCTTGATGGTAATAAATTAAGCACAAGACATTTTTGGAATCCTTCCAGCTAGAACGAAAGATCATTATCGACACACAATTTCTGCATTAAAACAATTATCTGCATCAAAAGTGTTATAATTATTTGTTTCTATGTTCAAAATGGGGTAGGAGTTGATGGTTTAAATCTTCTAAANAAAATTTTCTTTCTTGATGGTAATAAATTAAGCACAAGACATTTTTGGAATCCTTCCAGCTAGAACGAAAGATCATTATCGACACACAATTTCTGCATTAAAACAATTCTCTGCATCAAAAGTGTTATAATTATTTGTTTCTATGTTCAAAATGGGGTAGGAGTTGATGGTTTAAATCTTCTAAAAGTTTTATTGACGTTTATTCAACAAGTCATGTAATTTATCACTCTCAAAAATTTTCTGGATTACACTTAAATGCAAGTTTTGGTTTGACACATGGTGAATTTTCTTCGAACTTAAGATGACAAGCAAGCAAATAATGGTAACATTAAAGATTATCCTTTTTGTCTTACATTCAAATAGAAACGAAACTTCAATATCAATTATTTAAACAACCTATAAAACTTCCTTTTCCATATATTATTTTCCCTTATTCATATCAGGGTAAGGGAATAGTAAGGGAATAGTCCTTACTGGTTGCATCTTCTTAACCGTCTTCTTTGATCTCCGTGTACATCAATTCTTTTCGATTATACTTGGTTTGGAGTCTCAAAATTCCTGTCTCATTTGTACAATATTTTATTTCATTNACATCAATTCTTTTCGATTATACTTGGTTTGGAGTCTCAAAATTCCTGTCTCATTTGTACAATATTTTATTTCATTTTATTGAAACAAACCAGTAAGTCGAGACGGTAAATCAAAAACAGATTGTTTTACATAATAACCAGTTGAAATTTGTTATCTTTTTCACCATAGCTAATGTATATTGCATTATTTCTTAGTTTTAAATCCTGTCAGTGGTAGTGTAATGATAATTTATATAGTAAAAGTAAATTAAACATAAATGGCGTTAACGCAATATGTTTACATTTAAAGAAATCCATTTATCTGTCCAATAAATCTAAACCAAAAATATTGTTGCATAATAATTACTAGTATTACAGACTTTGGTAACAAGGAAAAATTTGCCACAAACATGAAAGTCGGTAAAGCAAAGTTTATTGGAGTTGAAGTGCAGAAATAAAGAAGAGAGAATTATTTGAAATTTAGATTTTATTAATAAAGTAAAAATATTTGCACACGGTGAAAAATGGGACAATAATACGAGGTGTATGCAAAAAATAAACCTACTTGTTATTTTCTGACTTTGTCTCGATAAATATATTTACGTATTCATCAATATATATTTTGTCCCCTTCAAAGTAATCCCCCTCTGATATAATACACTTTGGCCAGCACTTTTTGTCAATCTTCGAAGCACTTATGATATGCACATTTTGGTATGACAATGAAGTCTCCCAGGTATTTTCTCCTAAATCGTGGCAAACCTCCGTCCTTTCATGGGTCTCTTCAGTTTTGGNGACAATGAAGTCTCCCAGGTATTTTCTCCTAAATCGTGGCAAACCTCCGTCCTTTCATGGGTCTCTTCAGTTTTGGGAACAAGGAAAATGTCGCACGGGGCCACGTCCGGTGAATACGGTGGCTGAGGCATGATTACGGTGTCGCTAATACANGAACAAGGAAAATGTCGCACGGGGCCACGTCCGGTGAATACGGTGGCTGAGGCATGATTACGGTGTCGCTAATACAGATTCTTTGATCCATTGTTTGCGATAGCAAAAAATCACAAAGCACACCAAAATACATCTAACCTTTATATCTGTCACAAACAAACTAACAATACTAAATGACTGATAATGTCAACGTATGTTGGGGACATGTGTACCAACATAACACTAAAAACAATCGATAATCGAATGTACGTAGCCCTCAAAATTTGCAAATTCNTGGGGACATGTGTACCAACATAACACTAAAAACAATCGATAATCGAATGTACGTAGCCCTCAAAATTTGCAAATTCACCTTATTTTTTTAACACACCTCGTATATAAATTAATAAACATATTATGCAAAATATGACAAAGAGCAGTAGAGAGGCGTTCATAACAGCCTGATTAAGAAATTGCGAGCCCAGTGTAGGAGACGATCCACTGTAGGTAGCTCGTGACCCTCATGTAGAGAAAGAAGTAGCCACTCATGCAGCCAGTTGGTGGGCCTGAAGACACAATACTAACTTGTACGTACTGGCAATTGCTGCTTTGTAGCACCAGTGGACCCCGCTGTCACTTGGATACAAACACAAAACTTGGAATACCTATCAATTAAAATTACCGGATATTTGGCATACGTGTAGTACGAAATGGTATTTAAATTTGTTACTTATTTAAAATAATTTTACACCAAAAATTTAAAAGAGTTTTCACGAAAAATTGGTTATTCTTAATTCCGCCTGAAACTGGTTAGCTATGAGGGCATCTACAAGCTGTAAGAGGTCAACTGAAAAAAAAAATTATTGTGTATATAAACAGTTCCTGACAAAATGTTCGGGTGATATGGATGAGGAAAGTGGTTCGTCNAATATTGTGTATATAAACAGTTCCTGACAAAATTTTCGGGTGATATGGATGAGGAAAGTGGTTCGTCACGAACCTCCAATATCTTAAAACCCTTTTTGATCCCTTTCCTGACGGGTAAAGAAATTTTCGGAAAGTGATCACTGTATATATAGTACCGCATACATCACTATCGCGTGATGGTTTCCCTAATTTACTCCAGGCGAATGCTGTA
Organism: Clitarchus hookeri; assembly: GCA_002778355.1. Lineage (NCBI taxonomy): Eukaryota > Metazoa > Arthropoda > Insecta > Phasmatodea > Phasmatidae > Clitarchus > Clitarchus hookeri. Next base: position 25,846 of record NQII01003867.1, on the reverse strand, counting down.
ATTGTTCCTTAATACAGGGCATGCCNACATCACTATCGCGTGATGGTTTCCCTAATTTACTCCAGGCGAATGCTGTAATTGTTCCTTAATACAGGGCATGCCTGATACCTTCACCGTTCCTGCCTGCTTTTCTGAGTGACTTCCTCCGTCGCTAATGACCTCGCTATCAACGAGACTTTGAGCCATACCCACCTACCTACTACCGTGCTTAAGTTTCCTTAGGGTACGCAACGTTTTATTCGGCGTTAATTTACCTGTTGCTCGGATTACACCTGGCTTCACCTCACCAGTTTCCAGACTGGTCAGGAAACACAGTTAAGCTCTTATGTAGGATAGCTGACTCCGCTTGACACTATTTCATCCATTCTAATCCTGCCATACACGCGAACTCTGGATTAATATTGTACAGTTTACTTCATCATATTATATATGTACAGAAACAGCTCTAGAAAGGTAGGCATGTGTTCTAACATGTGACGTAAATCACAGTGGGCTGAAAGCTGCGAAATGATTGGCTGTGATGAACGCCGAGCCACGACCTCGCTGCCATCACTACATTACACAGTCAGTTTCTCTTCATCCTCCGAATAAAATTGCACTACGTCAGAGGCCAACGTATGAAGTCATGCCACCAATCAACAGTATCGGCACGCCTTGCTCTTAGTTTCCAGATTCAGGACCAGACGAGTGAATAACAACGGAAGTAGTTGACTCACGTGACAGGCGCTCTGCAGGTTACTTCTGGTTACGCACAGCTTGCCGGAGTTCATCATGGACCCGTACAATGACAACAACTCGCTGTTGCTGATCACCGTCTGCTCCACGTACTGCAGCACCTGACTGATGTCCGAGTCTGCACAATGACAAGTTGCAAAATGATTTTCTCTTTAAAGTAAAATTTTAATTAATTATAAAATATATTTTAACAAGCGATAATTAATTATTTCTATTTACCTAGATCCACTTGAAGGAAATATATTTCCAGGACCATTTTAACATATGCAATCTTACGACAGAAAGAATGCCAAAATAAATAATTGTTACATGTCTTTCAATTTACCTATATATAAGATAAAATGGATAAAGTATGTCCTTCGGAATATTTTACAAATACTATAACACAGTATATTTGCAAGTTTAAAGACTGTAACACAGACAAACTACAGTTAAAAGTTTTTCACGAAAAAAAAAAAAAAAAATATATATATATNAAGTTTTTCACGAAAAAAAAAAAAAATATATATATATATATATGCATGTACACTTCTTGAAAACTAAAAAAAGAATACAATGATTGAAGTAATTGAGAACAGCCAAATAGCACAAGACATTACTAGAAGGCAGCAGATAAAATGAAAGACAGCGCATCACTGGGAATATCTGAGGAGTTGAAGTGAGGCAGTCAAAGTACAAGACGTAACCAGGTTAGCATCGGAAGAAGTCTGGAGACTCTTAGCAACGAGGTCGTGAGAACCGATGAGGGTGAAGTGAGGTGATTACGGAGCAGTGCCAGAATATAAGGATGGGATAAACGGGAGATCATCGAGAAAACCCGCCAACAAGCGGAGTCGGTCTTGGGTGGAGTGAGTCGGTCTTAAGTCGAGTGAGTCTTTGGTGGAGTAAGAATGTATATGTTTGGTCAGTTTGGCTGGTCGGTCTGGTTAATCTGTTGGCTTGGTCGGCTGGTAAACTCGTTTGGTATGGCAAGCTAATATAGTAGTTTGGTATGATCAGCTATGGATGATCAGTCGGTGTCTGATCGTTCTGGCCAGTCGGTTGGCCTAATCGACAGGTATGGTAATTTTGTATGCTTGGCTGGTATGGTCTAATTGCATAAATCGGTGTGAGTGATTGGTCTGGTCAATATTACATGTTGGCATGGTTGGCTGGTTTGATGGTCGCTAGTTGGTATGGTCGGTGTGTATCATTGGCTTGTATTGTCGATTCATATAGTCGGCTGGTATGTTTGGTTTTTATGGTCGGCTGGTATGGTTAGTACATATGGTCGGACTACAATGAAAGCTTAATATGGTCTGTTGGTATGGCTGATTATCAAAATGGTCGCTGGTATGGTTGTTTGATATGGTCATTTGGAATGGTTTGCTGATATAGTTGGCTTGTACTTTCATTGTGCAAAGTTTGCTTGGACAGTCGGTTCATAAGGAGTTCCAGTGCCATGGACTCTATGGGATCGAGGGTATGAAGGCATTTGGGTATTTGAAATTTCGGGGCATTATAGTGCCCCAGAATCCGAGCCTGGTAACCCACATATTACAATAGGTGGGAGGTAAAGCGACGGACCTTGAGTCCTACATAGCCTCTCCCATCAAGGCAACCCAAGCCACAAGAGTGGTGTCTCGGTACTCGGCACCCCCGGGCTTAAGCAAATTGGGCTCGACCGTGGATATTCCTACCCTCCTGTACCATATTACAAAACACCCGACTCAAGCATGGTATCCATTGGCATATGTAATATCTGTAATAGATACAACATATACATTTCCGTATAAATAGGTTAAAATGGTGTAGTAGGTATTGTAAATTAATTTAAATTATTGATATAACCACTATTTCGAAAAAAATACTTTACATAAAAAAATATTTTATGTTTGCATGGCCTATCGTATTAGTACTTATGTGACAAATTTTGTTGGAATATGTTGAATAGTGCCTGAGAGAAGTTGCCAAAATTAATTTTTTTATGTTTCCAAAACAGCAGACCAAAAACCATATTCCTTTATTAAGTCAATGCTCACGTGATGCATTGTAAAAATACACAATTTGTTTAACATCGGTTAAGTGTTTGCCGAAATATTACATAGCGCACTAACTTTTAAAATGTCTGCCATATTGATTATAAATACCCGGCATGGCCGGAAACTATAAAAGTCAGATGTCCTTATTAAGTAATAGAAGTGTGGCGAGTTTGGTAAAAATTTGGCATAAGCGGTCAAAACTTTTAGAAGGGAACACGCACATAGAGAGAGACACACAAACAGGAAAGTGAACTCATATCTCTATGATTTCTTCAAGAAGTGGGCTAAAAATGTATGAAATCTTACTGGGTTTATGTGACACTTGGCTTCCATTAGTGCAGACGTTAGTTTAAATAGTAATCCTACTAATATCACACTGGAGAGCCAAAAAAAACTGGTATAGGCGTGCGTATGCAAATAACAGAAGTATGGAACCAATCAGAGTAACGCGTTGTCGACAGGCATTTGTTTAGTGCTAAACAAATGCCTGTCGACAACGTCCGAATTGTAACTTACGAAGTTACAAATACAAAAATTACGAATTTGTCATTTCTGACACCGCCTTTGTGTTACATAAATGTTTTGTAGGTGAGTGGACAAAAAAGGAGATTTCATATTTGGGTCCCAAAAGCGTTAATAACCATGATATGCAAAGACTACCATGAATAGTTATCTGATGGACAAGTAGGTTTATATAAATTATTTTCCATGTCTTAGAAGTTTTTTACGTTGTCAGGAAGACAAACAAATGCATCTTTTAAAGCTCTGGAAGACTGGGTAAAAGGTGGTGTTGCATGTCAACCAGTCAAAATATCAAAAATATGAAGGAAAATATGTCGGTTCAGTAGCTATATATACATGGGATTGTCTTTATATGGATGCAATAGCTCAATTGCATTTAAAAAAAACCTCAGGTTACTTGTATACGTTTGTTATCCAATATTGTTTTAGTAAATTTAAATGTTTCTGCCCTCTGCATATTACAAAGGCAATCTAAAATTTAATGGTTGCCCATGTTTGTTGTAAGCGACAACGCCACACATTTCTTATCTTATCATTTTAGAGATTTAAATTTAAATGGTTGTTTTAAATGTTACAAACAGCCCCGTACCACCCGCAGGTAAATTTTGTTGAGCGTGGAAACAGAAATGCAAACATTGCATTGCGAAATTTTCATTCCACCCTGCAGTATTTACACTGAAGCGCCAAAAAAAACTGGTATAGGCGTACGTATGCAAATAATAGAGGTATGGAACCAATCAAAGTAACGCAATACGGTCGGGAACTAGATTGGTTACCTCTGCTACAATGGCAGGCTATCAAGGTGTAAGTGAGTTTGAACGTGGTGTTATAGTCGGCGAACGAGACAAGGGACATAGCATCTCCGAGGTAGCGATAACATTTGGATGTTCACGTACGACCATTTCACGAGTGTAGGGGAGACTGGGTACGGTTGTGAAATTTTGCATTTGATCGGCCATAAATTTGTATGTATACAAGTTAGCTAAACGAAAAGAGATTTTTCATATAATTTCTACGAAAACCCTACATATAATTAATTGAAATTTAATACCTAAACATAATGGTTTGCACACAGGAGCGAGTTAAAAAAAAAAGGGAAAATGTCACAACCGACCACACCACAGGGGCCGTTGTGACAGTGCTTGGGGTCGAAACTGACAGTTTTAATAATTCTCTGAAATCACTTGCATTGCTACACTCTAGCATTAATATTACATAACATTCTTTTGAAAAGAAAAGGAACAGAAAAAAGTATGTTTGGGAACACTTCAATCACTTATAACTAAAAAGGCACTATAGCATTTATATACATGATAGGTAATTATTAAAACCAGTCATCACATTACAATGAGTCTGAAAATTTTGGTTTTACCTAGAAACTAGCATAATTATGCATAATCAAAATATGAAATAAATGTTAATTAACATCATAAATATCAAAATTATCTTTATAGATGGAAACTAGCTTTACAGGAACTCTTTAAGATTAAAAATAAAACATTAATAAACGTAACCTCAAAATCTTTGAAATAAAAACACGACAATGTGTTCTTCAACAAAAAAATAAACATCTTTGTATCAACATCTGAACAAGGACATTCGATTAATTTGAAACATTTCTGCTGCTTGTTGCAGATATACACCTCGTTTTGTTTCAATATATGCATTTTCGTATTGAGTAATGTCTTGCCTCCCCCTTTAGGTCTTCCGCGAGCGTTGTCTGGGCATCTAAAACAATAAAACACAACTTCTACTTATGTCACAACCGTACCAACAAAAAATGTCACAACCGTACCCAACGCACTTTTTTTCATAAAAACAAACACCTTGCCAATATGAAATATTCTATGAAGAAAGTAATCACTGCTTTTTATTTACTAATGTAAATGTTATATATATAAATAAGACTTAATACTCAATCGGCATATATGTAACAACAATTACCAAAAGAAATCGAACAAAAATACTTACTTTTGAGTGTCAAAAACAAATGCAGGTCTNTCTACTTATGTCACAACCGTACCAACAAAAAATGTCACAACCGTACCCAACGCACTTTTTTTCATAAAAACAAACACCATGCCAATATGAAATATTCTATGAAGAAAGTAATCACTGCTTTTTATTTACTAATGTAAATGTTATATATATAAATAAGACTTAATACTCAATCGGTATATATGTAACAACAATTACCAAAAGAAATCGAACAAAAATACTTACTTTTGAGTGTCAAAAACAAATGCAGGTCTCTCCTAGCGTAAGCAGCGCGCAGCGGCTGACGCAATACTGTGACACGGGTTCAGACGTGCAAGCCCCTCCCTTCGCCGTTACCTAAACTCGCTAATCCGTATACTTTGGCTCATATTTCGACTGTCACTTTCGTACCCTAGCACAACCGTACCCAGTCTCCCCTGCCGTGAATATCGGGAATCCGGTAAAACATCACATCTTCGACATCGCTGCGGCCGATAAAAGATCGTGAAAGAACGTGACAAACGACAACTCACGAGAATCATTAAACGTTACAGACCTGCAACCCGTTCTCAATTTGGCGCAGATTAGATTTGTGGACTTCCCTGCAGGATTCATGGTGTGAATTGCCTTCTGCATAACTTCAGGCATTAGTCGAGTCCATGCCAGGTCGTCTTGCGGCACTTCAGCTTGCTCGAAGGGGGGTGGGGCTCTTCGGTGTATATGGGGTGAGGTTTTATATTTGCTTTTCCTCTGTCAAATAGAAGAAATCATTTCAACTAATCAGGTTTTAGCTCATTTTATGTTAGTGGTTGCTGAACCAAACTCTCAAAACAAAACAGAAAAGGTCCGCATAAGTCAGTGGTAAAATGTTTGCCATTTAAGAAATAGGCCTAGTAGAGCGTTCAACGTTGTTACACGGAGACTGTTTGTGAACAACCGAGGGGCATGGAACTAACTGTTGAAATAATTGAGCATAGAGGTATATGGATACTAGAAACAAGGAAATTCGAGCAGCTATATGAGTAAAAAAACGCACTAATATATAAGTTGAAAGGATTAACAAGAAAATTATAGATATATGGAATTTCTTAAAGAGATTCGTTTGATTTTACTTATGTGTCCACCATCTTGAGTGTCTATATCATAAATTGCGACGGAGACACTTGGACAAATGAAACCCAGATATGCCTCTCCTATCTACATTTCCATTTTTTTTTTTAAGAAAACACAATTATGTGGAGATGCATAGTGTGTTTAATTTGAATTATTTTTTTGGAAAGTTAATATTGTAATTTAAGTTTTGTGATAATGTTTAGCACCGAGAAAAAAAATGTAGCCTAAATATAATCAACATTAACGTAAATATAATTTTGGGAAATCTTCACAAACCTTTCTTGAGCATTTGTTACAGTGCTAGGAAGATAACGTATTGATGTACCTAGTTCACCAACCAGTAACATTTTCCAATCTCGTAGCTACATTTCCTTACTTTTTATGGCTAGCTCGGTTGTTTCCCATACCATACCAACATGTCTCTCTGCTTGCACATTTCCTTGGGAACTGTATGGAGTGGCCTGACTCGTAGCAATACCAAGAGAGTCCAGATAATGATTCAGCTCTCTCGACATAAACGACGTACCTCTGTATGAGTGGACATATGTGGATGTTCCAAAAATACTATAAAATAGCTCTTGAAGTTTTGTTATGACTGTAGTGGAAGAAATATCACAGCAAGTTAATGCAAAAGGAAACAGAGAAAATTTATCTACGACAACTAGAAGGTACTTGTTCTTCGAGCTCGAAAATAAGTAGTTTTAAATATATATTTGGGAGTTTAAAAAGCTGTATCGCTATCATAATATGGCTTTGATGCTTGAAGAAGCGTGGTTTTATCTCACTGCAGGCTCTAAAAGAGGAAACAATTATTCTAACTTCTTATAGGTTATACGACAAGATTTTGTTTCGTAAACAATGATATATTTGAGTTTCTCCAAGATGCCATAGCATCTCATGGAGATCATTCAGTTTTTTTCAACGAAGTATCTATCATAGCAGAACATTGGCGAGAAAAAGCATCAGCAGTTTCATTTTCTTTCCCTGGTCTATAGATGATCTCATATTTGTAACAGTATAATTCTAACCTCCACCTTAAGATGTTTTTGTTCTTCAAATTTCCAGAAATTGTTGTGTCAAACGTAAAATACACAAATATTTGATAAATTATCAACCGAAAATATTGGCCCAAAACATAATGTATTTTTTTCGGACAGTTTCAACTATTGCATAGGCTTCCTTTTCAACTGCAGAATGACGTTGTTCCGACTGACAGAGAGTTAGAGAAAAGAAAGGCACTGGTCGATCATTTTGAGAAAGTGTCGTAGCTATAGCTCTTTCTGAGGTGCTTGTTTCTACTATGAAACTCCCATCGGGGTCTATTGAAGAAACAACAGCATTTGCGATGTATTCTTTTAACTGGTTGAAAACTTCTTCAGCTTGAGGTTCACGAGGATGTTTGCTCTCCGTTAATATTTGGATTTTTTTGGAAAAGTTGGGAATGAGGTGTGAATAGTGAGAAAACATACCTAGTGCTCCTCTTAAAGAAGACAGATTCTTTAGGAAATTAAGTTCACTAAATAGCCGAATGCCTCAGGGTCTCTATGAATTGATTCATTTCTAATAATAGTATATCCAAAAAAAATGGATTGAGTGAACTGAGAAATATGATTTTTCTTCGTTTTTTGTTAATTAATAATTTTTAACTGCTTTTAAATATATTCGTATTTTTTTGTATTTTAGGCATGACCTTCTTGATTAGTTCCGTCTACTGTAATATCGTCCAGGTATGCCGCAACGCCAGCTAGATCTTCATCTGAAATAATCTTATCAATCGCTCTTCGCAATGCAGTCACGCTATTGGATACACCGAAAGGAATCATTTTAAATTAATATAGCTTACCACAAGCTTTGAATGCGGTAAACAACTAAGCACTTCGAAGATCGAATGAGCCAAAAACCTCAAAATTTGCTACTCTGTTTACTACATCCTGTATTCTAGGAAATGAATATGCATCCAGATATAAACATGCCCTTGAACTGCAAGTGTTACTGAGCACTGATCTCGCAAATAAGATCGAAGGTTACTAGAAAACATGAATACCTCCGTTCCTTTGCCTTTGACTATTGGGAGTCAAAGTTGCTGAATAAGTTTCTCGTTTATGAAACTTGAGATATCGCCAGTGTCAATGAGAGCAGAAACATAACTTCCATAATAGGAACTACAGCCTTAGATAGGCCAGAAAACACACTTGCGATACAGGAATGGGGTTATGTTTGGATAGAAGAAGTAAAAATGTTCGATTCCCTTTGAAGTCATTCCTGGCAGACGTTCTCATAGTGACCCTTCCTGCCACAGTCTCTGCATATAGTTTACTTGCGGGGAAAATATTCCTTGTATGTTTACTAAAATTACGGAAATAACATTTCTCACTAGTTGAAGCTACAACATTTTCGGTGATTCATTTCTGTGTGATTATTCTTAAGTTTTATCATTAGTGCAAGATTTATCTTGAATTAAAACGGAGTTGACCACTGCAGGAGAGTTGTAGTATATAGACTGATAGTGAGCCATTTATAGAGATCAGCTTGTTCAAAAGCATCATGCAATGACAGATTGGAGTTTTATACATAGAAGACACTGCCTGATATGTAAAGCTTGTAAGCCAGGAACGAAAGCATCTATTATATAATCATTTATATTAATATCAGCTCTGACAGCTTTAAAATTATATTCTTTACTAGTTTAAGTGCCTCAAGATATGTAGTAATAGATTCGCCAGATTGTTGTTTTCGTGTTGCGAGACTATGGCACTCAAAAACGTAATTTACTGGTTGTGAATAAAGATTTTCCAACACAGATATTACACATTCCCACGTCTCACACTCGCTAATGTAATTATACACTGAAGCAGATACATGATTTAATAACAGATGTAATTGTTCTTGTTCACTAGCTTTAAAGATAGAATAAAGTTTTGGAAGGTGCGATACCAGTGGTAACAATCTTGAGAAGCAGTGGGTGCCTCAAGATCAATGTTCAACTTCTCATGATGTAGTAAACGATCCCTACCGTATTTAGTAATTTGCAGATGATAATATGGAATAAATTTAAGTGATAATTACCTTGGTAAAATATTTATTCGACATTCATACACTACAGAGAAAACAACAACTATATTGTCTCTTCATGGAGATATAAAAAGTTTATGTATGACAGTTATTCAAAAATTAGAAAAAAAAAACAAACATTTATATCTTTACTGACCATGCGACTTTGACAATTGTGTTGCTTTGGGGTAGGTCAATGTTTCGTACATGCGCAGAAGACGAATTATCGGTTTACCACTTCTTTAGTCTACGTATGCATATCGTTATATATAATTTTTCTTATATTAGCAATCATTACAGTGAAATCAGTACGTTCATTTACAGAGAGCATGTAATTAATTAAAATACCTTTACTTTACTTCGGACTGCCTACCAGTTAGAACCTTTTTCACAAAGGGTACCATATTCTCATTTTCCAAAAGTAATAAATAAATAATAAACGTAAGTGGAGAAATAAACTTTAGAAAAATACTTACACTATGTTTACACACAGTATAATAAAATTTAAAAAGGTTTTGTGCAGTCAATGACTAAGAAATTGACGTGTGACGCATTAGGCATATTAGAGCGGCGCTGTCCCACNCAGTATAGGGACTTAGAGAGACACGTGGCAGTCATAATCCCAGCACAGGGAAAGGTCAAGCAGAGGGCAACACGTGCTGCCAAGCCGGACACCTGTCGCTGATGCGTGTCCATTCCACCCCCCACCCACCTTCACCCCCTACGCCTCTAGCGAGTCCGTGATATCTGTTGAGCGCCGAGATATCACAAAATAATCATGTGTATTTCGCCGGAAATCAGAAAATACGCACCACGAAACAGCTGACAAGCTGGAAACACCCCCGGGACAATGTGGACATGCACCGCGGAGAAATAGCTGACAGAGTAAGCTAGGGGCAAGGTGCCACCTTCCCCCTGCCCCCCAACCTTCAGGAACCAGGGCACGTTTTGTGAAAGGCATTGTTCTGTTTTCGTCCCACCACCCCCTCCCCCAACAAAGCGACACGTGACGACAATTAGGGAAGGAAGCTAGAGAGCATATAAGCTTCCTTTCGGGGAAGGTGGGTTCAGTTCTTTATTGCTGCGCAGAGAGGTCAGTCCAAGGAGGCAGTCGCGCACAGAGCGGCCGGGAGATCGGACTCCCGGCCACAACAGTACCTCAGTACAGCAGTACATCAGAAGGCACGGGGTCAGTTCTTTACTACCAAGCCGAGAGGTTAGTTCGGTGGTCAGTTCTTTATTACCGAACCAAGAGGTTAGTTCGAGAGTCAGTCAATTATTACCACGCAGAGTTCGATGAAGCAGTAGCGCAGTGAGCGTTTGGCTGGGGGATCGGACCCCTCGCCACGTCAGTACGTCAGTAGAGTAGTCCAGGGAAGACGACCACATATGTGGGCCTTTGCCAAGGCCGCCCAGATCGCCGGAGCTCATCCCCAGCTGACAGCATTCAAAAGCATTGGGTTTAAGTACAATAATAGAAGTTTATGAAATAGAGAATATTTTTAAAAGGGAATTAAGGATGTATGCTTATTCTAAATATTACTTTCTTTTGTGTACGATATTGTAAGGTTCATGACAAATGTTCTCATTATGCGAAACCTTAAACATAATAGCCAAATGTGGAAACAATGATATTAAATAAAATTAGGAAATTGATGACAAGGTAGAATTTTATAATATGTTTATATTTATTATGCATACCCACCTTCGGTAATATCTAAAGAAAATTTCTCACGTACCTAAAACAGAGTTAAATGCAAAATAAAATAAAAAGTTTAAAGTTGTATGTTGTTTTGCTGCTGCAGTAAAAAAATAAAATTTTAGATATTGTTAGGCTTTTCATTTTATTTATTTTCGTAGACATGACAAATTTTACGTTTTTGTGTCTGACAAGCGATTTCCGGGAACCGCCGCCGCTTCATATTCCTGTGTTTTGTCATAAAGGTGAATGTATCGTATATACGAAAAGCAAACCAGTAAATGTCACGTGCAACCACATTGAATTCAATAACATCATCAATAACCGTATAGAAACTGTTATCGCCGTTTTAATGTGATCCGTTATCAGACTGGCTGGAATATCACTGACAAACGAATTATAACATTAATCTTTAAGTAAACAGTGCGATAAGAAGCGTTTGAAATCGTCATCCAAGTTTGAGAAGGGTTTCGCATATTTATAAAATATAAGAACCTGATTTAATTTCCTAATTTGTTTCCAGCACAAGAAATATCTGCATAGATATGTTTTACACAATATACTACCACGCACTATATTACGGTACTGGCTGCGGATATAAGAATAATTAAACAAGAAGTTACTAATATTAACAATAAGCCCTCTTTCCTCAACATGGGTGCAATTAATTTTTAAATAATTTCTTAAAAGCGGAGTTGGTAGGAAGCACTTGACTTCTCTTTTTGAAAGCAATGACTTTAGAAATTAAACCATGAACTTATGCAACAGTAGTAAGACAATTACCAATACACATATGCCTTACCAGGGACTTGAACCCAGAAAACCTCGTACTATAAGGTAGCGTGCAATCCATTTCATTACGGAGGTCGGATTCGGATTTTATCAGTTAAATTTTTCAAATAATGGGGTTTACTAACCTAAAACATTTACAGGGCTTTTATTTTAAAAATAAGTGACTGAACTGCATAAAAAATTAAAATTTACTTGGCCTACCCTAGAGCTAGCTACTTGTATGAAGAATTTGATGGAAATCGGTTTTTTGGTACCTGGGATATGTCTTAAGAAATTTTATTTTATTATTTTATACCATGGTACAAAATTGACAGAAAAATAAGGCTCTTTATACTATGCGTCTTATATATACTGACCACGTGCAAATTTTTGTTGAATTTAGTTAAATTGTTTAATATAAATGTCAAAATTATCTAAATGAATTATGAAGGTGCTATTTGAACATTCTGGTCAGACCCATTTAAATAATGAAGATTTACATTACCTTTTGTAGTATTTATACTGTGCACATCTTGGTACAAAATAGTTTAAATGTTCCAGTGTAACATTAGATGAAAATCGGTTGAGTGATCCTCGAGATATGGGATAAAATCTACACAAATTTCATGTAATGATCATCATAAACAGAAGACAAAAAAGTAATGTAGTACCAATTTTGATGATTGTATACTGCTAATATATAAAGTTAAGTTAAATAGATTAAACAGTTTCTTTGATATCGCCTACAAAACTAAAATGATTTTATAGCTGACATTCTGAAAATAAGTGTGCCCCACTTAAAGAGTATACATTTATTAATATGGGCCACCACAATGCAACATATTCGTCCAATTTTAGTAAGAATAGGTTCATTGTTTCCCGAGATACGAGATACAATTTTTTATTGCTGGTACTATCTTATAAAGTGGCAGATAAAAGAAGCTCTGCATACCTAAATTTCATGGTTGTAAAAGGTACTACCAGCATACAAAGTTAAGTTGGAGTTTGTTTCGTCAATAAATATAATGTGCTAAAATATTTATGTAACCACCATTTTGAAAATATTTTATTCACCTACATAAAATGTACAAGTTTACACCATCTGCTGCAGTACTGTTTATTTCCCAAATTTGGAAGGAATTTGTCAGTTGTTTCCCGAGATATCACAGGAAAACTTTATATGCTCGCATAGCGCTATCTCACAGAATAGATGAGAAAAGGTGCTTTATAAAGATGCAGTTGATAGTTGTAATGTCTACTGCCAGCATACAAAGTTACATTGGGATTGATTACATAGTTTCGACGATTTAGCATTCTATGATAAACTAACAAAATGGCCACCATTTTAAAAATAATTGTCTGACATGCTTAAAACATGTCATTTAACATAATCTGCATCAGTACTACTGGTTTGCCTAATTTGGTATGAAACGGGTAATTATTTGTCGAGTTATGACATAATAACTTTATATTTCATATAGTGCTAATCTTTCAAAATGACAAACAAAAGTGTTTTTTTTTTTTTATAATATGAAGCGTGTAATAGATACTTTCAGAACACAAAATGTAGTCGATATTGGTTACATGGTATGGTATATATATTTATATGGCCGCCTTTTTTAAAATAATTAACTAATCAAGTTAATTTTCTTACGTTTACATGGCCTACCATAATATTACTTACATGCCAAATTGGATGGGAATTGGTTGAATAGTTTTCGATATATAATGAAAAATATTAATTTTTTAATTTGGTACTGTTATCCAAAATTGCGCAGCAACAACAATATCCATCTCAAAATTTCATGAATACTTAATGTGCTACCAGCATACAAAATTTAGTTTCAATCGATGGAATGGTTCCCAAAATGAAATATCACCAAAAATATTAAAAGATCCACAATTTTGAAAGTAAGTGTCTGATGTGATGACAAACTATAAAGCTCAGGTGTCCTTCCTAAGTATTATATGTGTACCAAGTGTGGTGAAATTCGGTTGAAGAGTTCAAAAATGTATAGGGAGTGACGCACACAAACAGACACACACATACCTATGCATAAACACAAAAACGCACTCACTCACACAGACACACAGACAGGAAAGTGATCACATAAGCCTTTCTTTCCTTCATCAGAAAGTATGCTTAAATGAGTTATTCATACTACAATACACAATTATATAAATGAATTAATTCAATTTGCAAGCAATTGACAATCCCTTAGTAAATACTAATCCAGACTGCATGGACTGTACCAGTCGCTCACGAAATACACCTACTTATTTTCCGTTGTTTAAAGGGATCACCGACAACAGAACTGACGCGGGAGCACCCTGATTATTGCACGCTGGCTTCCGGAACACACAGTTGCTGTCTCCGTGCCGCGAATTGCGCCATCGTTCGCAGATGTACTCTCTCCTTTGCAGCAAACCATAGCTCCTAACTCTACTGCTATCGGCTGGCTGACCAACCACATTTGCTGAATTCTTTTATTTCACAACCCATCAAAAATTGTCTTCGATTGGTTAAAGGGGGTGTATTTATAAAAATAGTTAATCCTTTCCAGATTATTTTACACTTGCCCTCTCAAGAATAGGCGTCCCTCAGATGCGGGAGATTACTGAAATGTATGATACATCATATTTTATTATTGCCGCCTAGACTTTAGTAAAGTAGTGGGCGAAGCTGAATCTGTGGCTACATTCTAAGAGGTAGCAATGATCCACGAAACTAGTGGCATTAGCATATTGAAGTTGGTCCATTTGGCATTATAACTTATAAGGTCTTTTTGCTTTCCAGAATGACTTCTGAACAGTGTCGAAGAATTTCGAAGAAAATTATAAAAAAAACTTATGGAAAAAAATATTTGTGTATATAAAACCTAGGGTTTACATTTGTTTAATTTCAAAGGCTATTTTAAGTTGACATATGCTGCTTAGATTGGTAACAGTATTTTTCCACTGAGCTTTTTATTCCCACTTCATGTTAATTATTTCAGAATAAAAGGGATATATGGGCAGAATTTGCATATGATTTTAGTGGTTTTAGCATCGAGACTTTTCTATAATTAAAAGACAATTCCTGACATTCTCGAAAGTATTAAATCATGTCCAGGAACGAACTGTTGTCTAACAGGCATGTGCCAACAACATCACGTTATTCCTCCTTTCCTCCTTCTCTCCCTTTTCAACACATTTTATTTTAGCCCTGATTACAATAGCATGACTGATCGCCCCTGGCGGGGGACATGGGTCATGGGTGAACAGAATACCAACCCGCAACTAGGTGTATGTAAAAACACTTCAGTCTCATTCAATTTACATTTTCATTAAATTTAGCATAGCAGTAAAGGACGAAGAATGCACAATACTGATGTTTATACATAGGATGAATCGTTTATGTACGCAAACCCGGCGTGAGCGGAATACTTCGGAAAAATAAGTAAGCAAACATTTTTGAGTTTGGCCCTGAAACACTAGCTTATTATAAATAATATATAAAATTATTATGAGGGAACATTGACAGTCTGTATAATGTGTAACGGGACAAACATGTGTAAACACCACAACATCTGTCTCTTGTTGTCATCAAATTATTTCATTGAAATAGTCATGGTAAATGCCCTTTTTTTCGACTAAATGTCAATAACGCTGTAGCATAAATGGTTTTTAACAAATGGATTACTAACCCGCATGCCACTACAATTTTTGTACTTTATCCACACACTCAGTGTTCCATCTTCAGTAGTTGCAACAAACTAGTGATTCAGGTTCAAATTCAAATATATATACCACCGTTAGTATTCACTTTAGACCAGTTTTTCCGAAATTTTTGTAATGTGCTGCTCCCTTTCCCCGCTAATTAGACACCGGTGGCGCCCTCGTGGCAGAGATGAAAGTATAATTCGGGAAACTATGATTCTTGTAATGATTGTTGTGTGGGGTACTTCTTTAAGAAGGAAAATTATGTTCAGTAACAATTAAGATATAAAATTAATTTAATTAAGCCAAAAACTACGTAGAGCATAATTTTGTTAAAGATGGCGTCATCACTGACCTTCATTTTCACAGTACTCGGGAAATTTTGAAAATCTATCAAATTATTGTTAAACGAAGGATATTTTTATATTATTACCAACAAATACGAATACATTTATATTCCATTTTACTGTCCTTTTTATTCTTCATTAATTAATAGTATCTTGGTGTTATTTTAGATGTTGCAACACGCGCTACTTTTTAGATAATGAGTTTCACCCTTTACTTTGCCTTTATTGCAGCTATTGCAGAAAAACCACATTCACAAAAGTAAGAGATAGCGAACGGAATCAAGGCAAACGGAGTGCTTCCTTGCTAATCACCGGATATTTATCTTCAATAATACACCAAACTGTAGCAATGTATGTGGCTGGAATTTTGCTTTCAATGTTGAATAAGTAAAAAAAATCAATGAGCTGCTCGGCTTTCTCGTTGTTTGCTGGGGAGTCTTTACCTTCAAAACGGTTGTTAACTTATTCCAATGGTTTGGTTTCATCTTTAGGCACGTATTTTTTCCATATATAGCTGTAATGTTGACAAGTACTTCATGATAACGATTTTCAGCTCTTCTTTAAGCACATTTGGTGTTTTGTATAATTAGATTCAAAGAAGATTACATAGTACAATCTGCTTTTACCTTATTGTTTTTCCTCAGGATCAGTTTCTTTGTAAACCTGCAACTTTGGTTGAAAGATGGGAAATATTTGTTTCGTTACCTCGCAGTCAATTTTTTAGGATATTTAGAGGTTCAAAAATATATTTTAGAATGACCAGCGTAAACAAAAATCTTCATCAATAAATTTATTAACAAGAAAATTCTTTTCATTGTTCAGGTAGGAGTATATCTCGCTTCTGAATTCAAAAGCTCTTAACAATGAATTTCTCAGGGACCAACATCGAACATTACTGTGAAACCAAAAACATGAATGTTCAACACCCATATCATCACACATTTTGTCAAAAATTGTTTTAATGGAGTTTATTGTGTCGATTACCGACTTCATAATATCATACAATAAGACATTAAATTTTTCTGCTGATTAAGAATCTCTGTGTATTTATACAGTATGTACAAACTGCATGAAGTGCTACTGCCCTTCGCAATTTCCTGCCGTCGATCAACCTTCATCCGTACGTACACCAACACATTTTTCCCAGTTAATCTTGTTATCCGTCATAAAACGATATACGATTTCAAACAAATCTACTCCCTTTGTTTTAGTTTCAGTTTCTTTGCAGAACAACAAATCTGTCGTCAACTGTTTTTCGTTAACAAACCTGGCGTAGCAAATTAAATGGGTATGCTGGTCGCTAATTTCCGTAGGTATATCATCTATTTTTATACTTGTTACATATTTATAAAAGGGTATTTTGAGAAGTTGATTAACAGCATCTCCCCCAAACATGATTTTGGCCATATCTACATAAGCAGGCACAATTAACTCCTTTACAATATTGTGAGGCTTCTTACTAAGGGTGATTCGGTAAGCCGCTTTATAAGAAGCCAAGAATACCGTTACAGTTAATTGAAAAACGCTTAGAAAACGTAGACTTTTTTTGATTAGATTATATTAATTTTCCTGCAAAAATAATTCTTAGTTTCCCAACTTCATTTCAACGGAGAGCTCCAATGTGCCATTTAAATTTACTTGGAAGCATAGACTCCATGGATAACAGTTTAAAACAAATTGCACAATGAGAACGGTCTTCATTACTAATTTCAACACAAGTTAAGCCATTTTCTAAATAATTATCATAGTATTTTCTATACTTAGGCTTGAGTGACCCCATTGCAGCTTCTTCCTTCTCTAAAGGACCTGGTGTATTATTAGCATCATCAGCACAAGGAGTTAAAGTTAATGTACAAATCTGTCAATTTTGTCAATTTTATCCGAAATAGTTGAAGATGAGAAAATATCGCCAACACAATATAAATGAGGCGACATTGCGTGACTACATCAACATAAAAATACGACCGTTGGTACCATCTGCCATGCAGAAAGCACGTAAATTTGTTTGTGCGCTACACATACATCAGTGCGGTAGCCCATTAGTGGAAACGTTACGACCTTGAGTAACCTTGGCGAAATGTTGGAGCATTATATGTACAGGATGAGTATTAAAAAAACCCCAACTTTTAAGGTCTATAATATCAAAACCAAACAACCTACAGCATTGATTGACAAATCAAATCAACGTAGTAACCGTAAAGTACAGAAAGGCATTTCATTTTACAGAATCGCTGGCATCTGCTTACTTGAATAAATATTATATCTCCAGAGTTAATTAATTAAAAGGTGCAAATATCCAGCAACAAGTTATTCATTATACAGATGAGTGTAATTAACATTCCAGAGAACTCCTGAGCACGTCCTGTAGATGAAGATAGTCCACATCCATAGAAGCTCCTAGGAACATCCTGCATGTGAGTGTAGCAGATATCCCAGGGAGATCCTAAAAGAGATCCTTTGAATTACGTTGGTCCAAATCCATAGAAACTACTTGGGATGTCCCAATGATAAGTGTGCTTTCATCCCAAAGACATCCGCTATTATTAATTTTGGCTTTACATTTCATATATAAAAATTACTGAAACTAAACATCCTTAAGTCATCCCACGGACGACAGTTCCNACTGGTTACTTGACCGAGTGAACTAATTGGACATTGAACTTAAAGAATTGTTACTTAATATAAAATAAATTAATATGAATTTGAAATGCAATGGGAAGTACACATGTACCATTACAAAGCGTATGGCATAGTAAATGCTGTCGTTTTACTTTTCCCTTGTGTGTTTTGCAAGAAATGGGTTACTGCTACAATGCAAGTCAACATATTAATGTTGGCGTTTTGTGCTAACTTTAATTTTTTTTTTGTTAGTAGCTCATTCTCACTACAATATTAATAACACTCGCATGTTTAATGTCCTTTTGCCATGTTTTTTTTATTACT
This sequence comes from Clitarchus hookeri, assembly GCA_002778355.1. NCBI lineage: Eukaryota > Metazoa > Arthropoda > Insecta > Phasmatodea > Phasmatidae > Clitarchus > Clitarchus hookeri. The sequence continues at coordinate 6,968 of NQII01003867.1, read as the reverse complement.
TGAATCCCAAGGGTTTAAGATGATTTTGCTGTAAGAGTAAATGTAGGTAGGCCTAAAGGCTGACATTTATTTTACTTGTTTAGCTGTACATTACTGAGGTAATTGTTTTATTTTTGCATACTGTGAGTAGTATCGTAGGCTGCAATTTAATAATTCACGTTAAATTACATTTAAACAGCATCTTACCTGTGACTTAAACTAGACTCCTTATTTAGGAGAGTAGGTTAATAGTTCGCCATTGTTTTGGCAATTCACAGTTTATTTGTATGTAAATTTGAATCGTACTTCAGTAAATTTTTCATTTTCGTTATGTATATATATTCAAGAAGGCTCTCAAGGAATTTAAGTCCCTAATTTTGGCCCCCTATTGTATTGGGCTGTGTTATTATCTGAAGGTTACTTTTACATTATTGAAACAGTAAAATGGGTTCAGTAGCAATTTGTCCAGTAGTAAACAGATATTAANCTGAAGGTTACTTTTACATTATTGAAACAGTAAAATGGGTTCAGTAGCAATTTGTCCAGTAGTAAACAGATATTAAGATGGGATGTTTTGGTGAAATAAAAAAATTTTATTTCCTTTAATGTGTACAAAATTTGTTTACAGTATACCTTGAAACTCCACTGAAAATTGCAAATGTTAGCATTGTGAAGCTTGAGAAAACAATACGAGCATGCTGTGCAATAATATTAACGTATTGGCCTGAATTATCGTAAATAGCAATGGAACATAAAAATTATCAAAATTGCAAAAGACTAAATCATATTCTTTTTACTACTTGAAGTCACAATTTGTATTACTAAAGTGTCACATATTTTGTTTTATGCCTTAAGGTAATGATGCTTTCATATAATCCAATTTATGCTGTTTTAAATATTTAAATTTTAAATTATGAAAAGCTGTTGACATTTTTAATATTTTGCTGTACGTGTATTCTTAGTAATGTGACAGCCTTTCTAAATGTACTAGTAAAACACAATAATCAGTCTTTACATTTAATAGTTCGTAAGGATGAACACAGTTTGTTAGAGTCACAACTAATTGTTTGGGACAAGATTATACCATCAATATCGAATAAAATTTAATGATGCGGAAGTACACATTCATGCACTGAATAATACCAAAACCCCATGTATACACACAGTTTAGTTACCATAATACATAATTTTAATATATTATGTGATGCAATACAGTTATAACAGAAAGGCATTTATTTTTACAGAATAATTTGAACCTGCTAAATAGAATAAAGATTATATCTGCAGAGTTCATAAATAAAAGGGGCATATATCCAGCAACAAGTTATTCATTCTACAGATGAGTGTAATTAACATCCCAGGGAAATCCTGAGGACGTCCTGTAGAAGAAGATAGCCCACACCCATAGGAGCTTCTTAGGAACATCCTGCAGATGAGTGTAACAGTTATCCCAGGAACACCTAAAATAGAACCTCTGAATTACAGTGGTCCACATCCATAGAAACTACTTGGGATGTCCCAGGGATGAGTGTGCTTTCATCCCAAAGACATCCGCTATTATTTATTTTGGCTTTACATTTCATATATAAAAATTACTGAAACTAAACATCCTTAAGTCATCCCACNTATTTTGGCTTTACATTTCATATATAAAAATTACTGAAACTAAACATCCTTAAGTCATCCCACGGACGACAGTTCCGCCATCCTACGGAGTCCGAACGATGTAGTTGTGCAGGTGAGGTAAATGTAGTGCACAAGGATATAATTGCATTACCAAAAATCAGTGCTAGATATTTTAAAACGCCATTCCAACTAAACTGATAGCGACAAGATTGTTTGTAGTCTAACATATATCCATAATTTCACTACTCTTAAACATCAGCATGATGCAAAAAACAATGTCAATAAAAAATAGATTATTAAGTTTCTGCAGATTAAGACAATGTTGCATTTCCTGTACACACGGTCATAGCTCATATAAATAAATGTTTTATTAAATAGGCCGACCAGCATCCCTACCAACCAACCATACTTAATATAATATAATCCAAAGATAATGCCAGATATTTAAAACATCACAAAACAGCCAATTTTTTATAACATAGCCTTTGTCAAGAAACAAACCAAGCAGCTATCCCTATGAAATATTCCGACAAAACATTCTATCACATGAAATTTAACTACTAGGACCAATCATAACATCAGACGTTACCAACTTTCCATGTCATTAGAAGAAAACCAGCAAAGAAATGTCATATGAATAGTTCATACCAACAAGTCATACTGAACATACCACCAGACCAGCAATACCCATAGACCATATCGTCAAAACATTCCAAACATCTATTCCTACGAAAATATTCGAAACAAATACTTGACAACACCAGAAAATGTATTTTATTTTATTATATTATTATTATACTATAGTATAATGGTCTTACTTGTAATATAGACCGATCATACTATCGCTCCATACAGAATATCCTCACTGACAAACCGACAAAACAAACCGAAATGTACCAGTAGGTCATGCTATCGGAGCAGTTAATCAAATATTCTAGCGAAAATATTCCAACCATCAACATTCGGAGACCATATCACACCACACAACTCATTTGGACAGACCATACAATTCATTTGCATACAGCTTACAATCATAAAATACCAGAAAATAAGACATCCAAACAGACCAACCCTTCTTACAATCGAACCAATATATCACAACTCCAACCAATAATACTGAGAGGCCATAATGTCAGAACATACCAATTATCCTTTCATAAGAAAATATACAAAACCAAATATGTAATCAACAATACCATCATGTCATAGTGGTTGCATAGACAGATCATACAAAAAAGTAACTACCATATCACGAAAACATTTCTACCAATAATACTGAAAACCTACCGCCCTCAATATCTACCAAAAATATTTCAACCATACATTATACACGATATAACATGTCTTGAAAAGCATATTGAAATTATTGCACCTAGTAAATGGCATACAACGCCCGACACGTTTGCAGTTCAGAGGCTGCCATAGCTACATGCAACACATAGTGTAAACTGGTGTAATAAAATTACTATGGCAGGTCTGTTGTCTTCATCATTGGAGAAATGAAATGCTTTTCATGATCTGAAACAGGTTTACTGCCCAAAAAGTTAGAAATTAGTGGGAAACCTGCCATACATTAAAATTCCATCAATGTCATAAGAACAATAGTTTCAACCTGATACTCGTATACCGTTCATTACTTCATATTGGCGCAATTTGTTTTAACTATGTTAGAGTTTATTTCTGCAGATTACACAAAAGCTTTTAATATCAGTGTGTTTTCACTGTTCAATAAACGTATACTTGGTTGCAATAAATCTATACCAAATATTATGCTACTTATTATGAAATTTAAATATATTTGTTTAGATGTATTTAAACAAATAATATGCCTCTCTCTGTTTTACTCTTTTTTCAAACTCATAGATTTTCCGGAAGTTTAAATAAATTATTTAAAAAAATTTCCAATGTGTTTTCTCGATTACTATATACAATTTTTTCACACTGTATTCAGAATTAACAGAATCAAAATAATAANACACTGTATTCAGAATTAACAGAATCAAAATAATAACATTTTCTAAAGTTATTTTATTAAATTTATAAGGTAATTACAAACTCCAAAATTATTCTAGTAGCAATTGATAGATACTTTATTTCCCCCAGTTTTCAAGAGGTTATTACTCGTATCACCGGGTTTTAGGAACAGGCAAACATTTCCATGAAAATGGCTGTAACTAAAGTAGGGTTAATGGAGTAGTGTGCGTAAAATAACAAAATAATTTATTTAAAACTTGGATTTTATTGACATAGTATAAAATATTNTTAATGGAGTAGTGTGCGTAAAATAACAAAATAATTTATTTAAAACTTGGATTTTATTGACATAGTATAAAATATTAGAACAAGGTATAAAATGCAATGAAAATATATAAATTAAGAATTATGAACAAAATGGCTGAGAGCAGGGTAGAACTAGGCAATGGCGAGTCCAGTGTAAGAGGCGATCCACTGCAGGTAGCTGGACACACTTGTGTAGAGTGTGGGATAGCCGCTCATGCAGCCAGTTGGCGGTCCTGAAGATACGATACCCACTTGTATGTTGCTGCCTTGCAGTACAAGTGGACCTCCGCTATCGCCCTGCAGTCAGACAAACACATCCAATACAGTGTAACACGATAAACCACTGCTAGAGTGTACCTGTGTGTGTGAGAAATAGTTTTCAATTAAATTACTGGCAACTTATGATTTTTTAATCAAGAACAGACAAGTNGTACCTGTGTGTGTGAGAAATAGTTTTCAATTAAATTACTGGCAACTTATGATTTTTTAATCAAGAACAGACAAGTGAGTGATTGCTTCCTTCTGAAATCGTTGTTGATTAAATTCAACAAGAATCATGACTTGAATAATACGTGCACATTCTGAAAACACATCAATATTTACAGTTATCTGCTCTTTCAAATGTATGTTAAACCNACTTGAATAATACGTGCACATTCTGAAAACACATCAATATTTACAGTTATCTGCTCTTTCAAATGTATGTTAAACCCTCAGGGGCCAGTCTCACATTGGCCAGTATTACATTACAAATGTAAATCCTTTTCTACAAACCTGTACACTCGTAGTAAAGTCTGATATTTCTTCTTGACATTTATTTTTGTTCCAAACATGTTTTGTTCATTCTTTCTCTCCCAAACGGGAAACATCTTTGTAGGCACGCCTATTTCACAATTTACATGTACTCTATCAAACTGGAACTTTATTCATAAGGTTATGTTGCGATAGATTAAAGTGTCTTCCCAATCGTTATGTATAATGTCCGCTGAGTCATAACAGGAATGCGTTTCAAATCGACACTAGTTCGAACTCTTCACCATACTCGTATAAGCGTTAAGTCGTACTNGTCATAACAGGAATGCGTTTCAAATCGACACTAGTTCGAACTCTTCACCATACTCGTATAAGCGTTAAGTCGTACTGTGAATCGACATGTGAATATCGTCAAATTTATCACACATGAGTCGATGTATTGACACAACTTTTTATGGCAGTTGTTTTGGAATCAAGTGCAACAAAGCGTTAAATTTTTTTCATCATTTCAGTAAAAAGGTTAATATGCACGTATGAGTTATCAGAACAAAACATTGTTAATTACTGTCAATACATTTGGGGGTCTAGTTATCTCAAACCAAAGAGAGTTTATAAGTAAAATACGAATGCCGTAACACATCATCAAATGAAATGGAACACACCACGACCTTAAAACATACAAATTATCCATACTTTTACTTTAAAAAAACATACGAATTATTAATAGACTAAATCTCACAACCACTGAGCAAAAGCAACATAAGCTCAAGTACTGTAGTTGAAATATTTCTTTGAAACTGAATGTGTATTTTTCATTAGGACAATATGGTTAGTCTGTAGGATTCTATTTCTGAGATTTCATGTTCGATATTACTCTACCGGCAGATAAATTTTCATTGTGATATCCCCATGTAAATTAGATTGAAAGTTACAAATGCGATATGGAGGTTTACACAAAGTGCTCGAATTTACGTTATATCTCCCTTTGGCCTTCTTCCACTTCCATCTAACATAACACAATACCTTCTTCAGAATAGCTTCATCAATGGTGAAGAAGCTAATTCTGCTTTACGCTAACGTCGTCTTCTATTCCGAAATTTTGCCTATGTAGGGAACACTGTAGATATGATAGTATTCGTTTAATAAATATTTTACCATTGAGAGACACAATACTTCCTGCGAGGCATGCCTCTACAAAAGCATATGACATAAAACACAGTCGGCTGCAAGCTGTGTGATGATTGGCTAGGACGGCTAAACACACCCTCACTTGAGTCACTAATTCCCCATCCCTTCTCGCTTCGTTCTCTGGTCTATACATCGCTTGTGAGAGTATGCATGGTCTCGGAACACCGAGGTGTGCCCCAACAGACACAGTATTAGACGAGTGCAAGAAATTGAAGCAGTTTACTCACATGACAGGCGCTCTGCAGGTTGCTTCCAGTGATGCACAGCTTGCCGGAGTTCATCATGGACCCGTACAAGGACACACACTCGCTGTTGCTGATCACCGTCTGCTCCACGTACTGCAGCACCTGACTGATGTCCGAGTCTGTCAATTAATACACTGCGATTTAGTCACGTAACATAAGTGAAATTTCCACTTATGGCAATTTCCCCCCTCCGCCCCTAAGGTTTATTGTTTTTTAATCACTTCTTTTACACCAAATTACATCTTCAAAAAATATGTCAAAATTACCAGAAGGAATGTTAAATTATAATAACAAGAGCAGAGAGTCTAATGTTCCGTTAGAAAACATTGTTATTAATAGTTTAAGGACCAAACAGATATATTCTCGTAGTTTTTTAATTACAAATGCTGTCAAAATTTACATGGCATTGTGATTAACTCAACATTATATAACTAGTCATGCTGTAGAACAAAGTAAGCCTTGTTATATTACACTTTCAAATTACTGATAACAAATTTGATTTAGTCACAATTAAATTTTTTATGCTACTGTCAGTATTAAATAACGCAAATCTGGCCAATTAAAAAAAACTTGCATCCTCCATAATGGTTTGAATAAACATTTCAATTTTTGAACAGTTCATTCGTCACATAACATTGTCGGAGTTCGTCTTAATAAGTAATTTAACAAAGAACCAAAATACGACCTCAAATCAAAACCTAATTTTTATAACACAATACATTTTTAATGTTTACCTTTAAAATACCTACTTGCAAGTAAATTATTTTTATGAAATTATAATATGTACCTGGATTTAAGAAAAAATTTTTATATTAAAAAATTAATTTAATGCAAAATCTCTGTGCTCCGCGAACTTAAATATTTGTACACGGATATTCTCTAACGAAATACTACTTT
>NQII01003866.1:0-230780 GCA_002778355.1 Clitarchus hookeri | reverse complement strand
ACATTAAGCTTAAATATTTTTTTTATCGTTATTATATAAATAAGAGTCTGGCACACTTAAAACATATAAACTAATATGGCCCACCACAGTACAACTTATTCGCCAAATTTGGTAGTAATCGGTTGATTGTTTCTCGACATATGACATAAAAACTGCATCTTTTGATGTGAAGCTATCTTACAAAATGGCGGAAAAATTAGGGTATGAATAGACAAATTTTATGTAGTAGATACTACCAGCATACAAAGTTAAGTTGGAATATGTGTCGTAGTTTTGTAAATAAAACAAACTGAATTGAAATGTTTATATGCCCGAATTTTTTAAAAAAGTGTCTGAACCACTTAAAACAATAATTTGCATGCCCTTCCGTAGTGCTCTTGTTTGCCAACTGTAGTAGAAATCTGTCAATTGTCTCCCGAGATACGATATAAAAACTTTATTAATTTATGTGGTGCTATCTTACAAAATGGCTTACAAAACTTGCTATTTGTGGACACATATAATGCTTGTAATAGATACTTTTAACATACAAAATTTGGAGGAAATTTGTTGAACGGTGTGGTAGCTGTACCAAATAAATCTAAAATATTTGCATGGCTACCATTTTTAAAATATGTGCTTAATAAATTTAAGTCGCATATAATTACATTCCGAACGATAGTTTTACTTACTTTACCAAGTTTGGCAATAACTCGTTGGATAGTTTTCCAGATATAACATAAAATCTTTATTTTATTCACTGGGAGCTATCTCCCAAAGTGGAGGACCAACAACAATATCCATCTCTATATGCAATACTCACATGGTGAACTGTCAACATATAGTCGATCCACGTTTACTTCCTATTTTTTTCTGAAGCCCTGATAAAGTTCCACTTTCAGGACATTCCTCCGCCTCATGCAAACAAAGTCTAGAAAATAACACCAATAAGCAGAACATCCCATTCGTGTTCAGTAACTTTAATCATATTTTACGTAACACCTATATCTTACTAGGTATTACAAACACTCATATTTATGTTCATATTAATGTAAAATAAATATTACAATTTATAGATAAAATATAATTGAATAACCAGTTTAACCAAAAAATAATATACGTTTACGTTGACAGCAGTATAAAACGACTACGGTACATTAAATATTTAGGAAAGAACAAAGCATGTCATAAAAGGAGTGATTTTTCAAAGGTTTCATTCAAAAAGGATGAAGAAACCGCGAATAGAATATACAAAATTTGTTTTAAATCTGTGGAATGGTTCCTGAGAAATGAAATATCACCTTACATTTTAACATTGCTGCCATTAAAAAAAAGTAAGCCTTCAGCGTAGTTGTAAACTGTAAATGTCAGGCGGCCTTTTTATGTACTATGTGTGTACCGAGTTTGGTGAAATTTGGTTCACGTGTTGAAAAATTTTGGGCCGTGGGTAGGGGGTACACGCACACAATGATACATACATAAACACACACACATATACACGCAGGCACACAGCCATGAAAGTGATTTCAGAAGTCTTAGGTATAAACAAATTTGGCGAGACCTACAGAAGGTTAAATATGATTAATAATGAAAAGGTTCAGAAATCAGGAAATAAAACAGTGTTGCGAAATACAGGACACTAAGACGTGATTAAACTACAGGATTTAACTACACTTCAAATAAACAAAGGACGAAAATAATTATTTGTGTCAGAGTGGCGTAATATAAGACCTGCGTAGCCCGCTAATAGTTAATTTTATTAACTGGTTAAAATAAAGATGAGTGACTCCATTTTCCGAATTTTTCTAACACAAAACTTAGGAATAAAACAGTAGAAGGTCAGCTGTGTTTACACGCTTTGCGTAAGTTGCTGCTCTTATCCCTTATGTCGGACTCATTGACAGCATAAGAAGGCCAAAATGCTTTGAGGTTGCCAGACCTCCTCTTTTATCCAGACATGTCCTCTTTTTGAGGCATTGTAAACTATTCGGCCGGGTTTTACAAACAAAAATCGAAATGTCTTGTTTTCCAATAAAAATGAAAAACAGTGAAGTTTTACTTTCTTGTGGGCTTTTTATATGTCGTAAAACATTTTGTAACGGTGCTGACGAAGTTCCTGCAATATTACTTGATTATTTTGCCTTTATTAACGCCAAGACTTTTTCTTGTTGTTCTTTTACATATCTAAGTTGAAAAGTGCCTAATCTATTCAAAATGTTATGATTATCTGTTAGGAAATAGAAACCTGTTCAAAAAAATACAATCGAAATAGATCTGAACTTTAGCTGTGCGAAAGTGATTAATTGGTAATTGACAAAATTGTGTCCAATGCTTATGTACAACTTTTTTTTGTGTGAATAATTCCGTGTTATTTCCTTGCAAATTATTGTGAGGTGCCTACAAACTAAATAGAACTGACTTTCATATTTAAAGTAAACATGATTGTTACTTTATACGGTTGCGAAAAAAATTTTTGTATTACTTAACAGCCACACGGGATCGATTTTTGGATACAATTTTGCATGTAATATATTTTTAACTAACCTGCGACATAATAAACTAATTTTGTATTTTTCCGTTGCAAAATTATGTCCTCTCTTCGTGTCATTTTTTGCAGGTCTCCTCTTTTTTAATGCCAGTTACTTGAACGTGTGCTCTTTTTGACATATATGTTAACCCTCTTCATAGCATTCATTATGTTGCATTCCTGATTTACTGCGTTCCAAAACCATATATCCCCGTGGAAGAAAATGAGAGAAAAAGGACTCGGGAAGTTCTACAAAAATACATTTTTTATAGTCTATTCGCAGTATCTTCAAAAACTTTTTTGTTGTGTCTTAAATGTATTATGTGTCACAAGTGTTTTATACATCTGTTAATATTGAAGTACCTACCTTAATTTTGGTTAACGTAAACTTTTACTTATAAATTATTATATTTAATTAATAATTATTATGAATAAAACTGAGATAATAGTTTTGTTGGTAAAACGTAGAATCAAATAGTTCTCAAGGAAAATATTATTAAACTGAGAACGCATAAATGCGGTGCGTTGTCATTTTGGTGAAGTTTTGTAAACTTGGTTGTAAGCTTATTTTGCATGAGGCTGAATAATAGCCTGAAAGTAGAACTTAAGCAAGACTTCAGAATAAATGGAAGTAACCATCAATACACTAGGTATAAATTTAAAAGCGCCGAGCACCGAATTGACAAATCTATAAGGAGGGCTCGTAGCAGCATGAAGTAAAAGCCTGCATTTATCTGTACCTTAAATTTAATAAATCACAATCGTGTATAATGTTAATCAAGTTCATTATATTTTGTAATTAATTCAATTGGTTTGACAGGAGTAACAAATACTGTTAACCAGTGACCTCATAATCGTTTTCATTTTGTGAACTTTCACGGTTTGTTCGGATGTTTTGAAACGAACCTTTCAAAAATCACCCTAGGCGTAACATGTCAATCTGTTTTTTTCAATAACTTGTATTCCACATATATTTAATACTGTGGTTAACTTCATAATACTGCATTCTTGAATAAATGAAACTTTAACTTAGTGTCTTCTATAACTTATAATATTTATTTCGTATTAGATACGAATTAAAAACAGTGAGAGCAGCGATGTGTTGGCAACGGATAATAATAAATAGTTCACAGATAAATCTTGTTTTAACATAGTTTTTTTCGTATGCTATTTGTGAATAAAACGTTGCCAATTGTAATATTTGAATATTTAGGTAGCACTGAAGGAAACACATTTCATTATCACAGTTAAAAATATCAGCGTAAATTACCGTGCAAAGGCCCTAGTGTCATGGTGTTTTATTCGTCCGAGAAAGAAAATTCAGTAGGCGGAGCGAAGCTTGTCGCTCTCTCTTTCTTTCTCTCTCTCTCTATCTCTCTCTCTCTCGGGAAGTTTCGCAGCGCTTGAAGTTTCATATTTCATACTTATTACAACAGTAATAATGATTTTTGAACTTGTAATTTACAACTGGAATGAGATGTTATTGTCTGAATACGTATACTATATTTAGGTGTGATGGCGGGACGGTTACAAATCTGAAGTTGGCAGAAGTGGCGACTGGCGACACCGATGACATGACATGGCGTGTTTCTGAACGAAGCGTGAAGTTCGTACTCGTGTTTTTTAAACCTACCTAGGCAAGTTACAATCTTGTGATAATTATGTATTTCTACGGCAGGAATAAATATATTGTAAAGTGCGCCGTGACCACTCTGTGTGTGAAAGAGTACTGTTGCCATTAAGTTACGTTGGACCAGAGAGAGTGTGTGTGTGTGTGTGTGTGTGTGTGTGTGTGTGTGTGTGTGTGTGTGTAATTGAAAATATAGGACTTGTGAAATTTATACGTTTTAACCGTGAACTGTTTTTAATACGAAAATAATTGTTTGAAAGTCACGTCTGTTTATCACAACGTTGTAACTATGTCCTAGGTGTTTGAAACACAACTGTGCAACGTGCTTACGTTTCTGTGATTTGCTACAATCCTATCAAAATACTAACTAAGCCCAGCCAGATAAATATAAATAAATAATTAAATAAACCTAGAAAACAGTAAGTACCAATGCATACAAATATGGGCGGAATAAAAGTTATAGTAGGCCTATTTGTGGGCATGTTCGCCACTATATTTTACGTTAGTCGGTGCTACGTACAAAAAATAAGCGATACTAGTTGCGTGCTTGAATATACAGTGCCTTATAGTGGACTGGTTGTTCCTTCGTTTTAATTTTTATTTCAAGGCCGTCCTTTTAACGAAATAATCCGACACATATTAATAACAAGAGATTAAATACTACAGTTCTTTCCCCCGCAGTTAAGTACAGTCACGGCAAAATATTAATGTGTATTATGTGTAATGTGCTATATCGTGTATAACAAATATACTAACAATGTAAAATAATAACCGTACGAACTATCGTCAACATATACGTTGTTAAAAAGCTGACATAGATATGGTTACAGGCCTAAATTGTGTACATTCTTGTGAAATTGTTTTTGAAATAGACAAAATTATTTGACAGCTGAAAACAGTAAAAAAANCCTAAATTGTGTACATTCTTGTGAAATTGTTTTTGAAATAGACAAAATTATTTGACAGCTGAAAACAGTAAAAAAAAGCATTTTACAGTTAAAACGTAGTCACATGTCAGTGTTTAAGTTTTCATGTAGCTGAAGGATACGTAATNTAAAAAAAGCATTTTACAGTTAAAACGTAGTCACATGTCAGTGTTTAAGTTTTCATGTAGCTGAAGGATACGTAATCGGTAGACAAAATTAGAATTTTAGCAGAACTTCAAATAAGTGTGAAGTGGCCGTGGATGGCCTATGCCAGTATCTTTATTTTGATTGTATCTTTAATCAATACACAGACGTGATTCGCATAGTTCGCTAGAGATGGCAGCACTTCACTTGTCGCGACGGACTTGGCGCCTTCGTCGCCGCTGACTAGATGGCAGCATGGTGTGCTGTTCATAGTGAATCGTATTTACTTCTTATCTTTTTTCGACAATGCGTGAATAAATAATTTATAACATAAAAATAGATCAGTTTACATTTGAGTTGTAAACATATAATTGGCTGCGTTTCTCATGTATACTTGTAGCACTTAAACCAAGAGAGTAACAATATGAAACAACTTTTTTTCAGACTTGCATGTCATTTACACATCAGACATAATTACCATATTAACCGGCAGTTTCTTTCACCATCATCAGTTTGTGAAAACGTCGTCACCCGCGTTTAAAACCGTTCAATATGTCTATTAATTTTTATTTTGAGAATACTGTATGTTTTCGCGTCATGATATCAACGATAAATTCATAAAAAATAACAAATCATCACATTTTTAGTGTAAATACTTATATAATGTATCTAATTTATTCGTACAAATTTAAAAATGTTATTTTTTAATACAAAATTTGGTTTATGCTAAAATGTATATTGAAGAAAGGAGCATCATGTTGCAATTTCTTAGAAATCCGACACTTCTGGCAATTTTGCCTTTAAATTTTATAAAAAAAAGTTAATATTGAAATACAGGCGAACCTCATAATAAATTTTCAATAAAACATTCTCTTTGTATTATTATGATAGCGAACAATTCTCTTGAGTATAGTAACGTATTAATTTGGTTCAATTCTGATATTTCTGCGAACAAAGAAATTAATATAATATTTCTATATTTCCCGTTATTAGTCTTTAAATAATAAATTTCCGCTCCGCTCTTATTTCATATCACAACGAAAAAATATGTATTAAGCTAAAATTGTTGAAAATAATTTCCGTCTCCTGAACGCTCTTATTTCATCAAGTCCACTCCCCTGGTCTAAGTTGCGTCCTTGTATAGTGCAGCCGGCTTGGCTCGACGCATTTTCCCTACAATTCATGCTTATTCTGTCTCTGCTGGAAACGTGCTATTTTATGCGGAAATTTAAAAAAATGAAATATGATCTTCGAACTATTAATATGATACATTAATATTTGTTCCGTCACATTGCTGCAAGCAATGCAGAACCGCTGTCAAGATTGATTGCAATGCACCGTAATGAAAAGTTTGCCTAGGTTTTTATTTTTTAGTACTCGTGCCGTATAATGGTCTTGGATTTATATCTCAATTGAATTTATCGATCGTCTCGTCTGGCAAGTTATAACAGTTTGCTTCTTTTTAAAATTATATTTTACAAGTTGTCAATTTCATTATGCTCAATGGCGTATTGTTTAGGAATGAACTGAGTGTGCATTTCAGTTTTAACCACCAATTTAATATTTGCCACTCTAGACAAAAAAAGAATTTGCTAATTTTCTGTAACTATCTTCTTATTAGGTTGATATATGGTAGATGCGTTCTAGAGTTTTTTAAATCGTATACTTTGGAAATTTTTAATTTCCTGCTAAAAAAAACCTCCATGACTATTGAAAGGGGGATAGAACCGATTCGCCATTTAACTGTAACGATCTTGGGGTTTATTCTAGTATTTATAATAGAAATTGAATACTATAATCTTCATTGTGTTTTACTCTGTTCTGTTCGAACGTACGTGAACACAATTGGGTTGTATGTAGTTTGGTCACGCCTTGTTAAAGTCGTACAGTATCTTCGGTAAATTTACAGTTTTAGGCGAAACGTTTTTAGAAGAAAACGAGCGTTAGAGATGTGTGTCACCTATATATTGGTGACATGTTTAGGTTTTTTTTTACAGGACAGTGGCAGGTCCCGTAAGTTTAAGGAAAATTAATTAATTTGCAATCATGAAACTCTTTGCACTCCAGTTACAATCTTCCGTCTTATATACTGTCTATTTCAAGTTCTTGAAGACGATTATTTAAGTGGTTCAGATACGCCTCCCTTAAATAAACATCTTAGAATATCTATAAACGATTACACGTGTCGAGAGAGTTCAAATAATGTAACTAATTTTCTTAGAAGTGATGTTTGTATTGTATCGACCGTGTCAGTTATGCCCAGCAGGAAGTAGTGCTTGCGCTGTGATGTGGGTGGAAGCAAACGGTTCAAATAGAAGTAATAGTTTCCACTTATATACACGGCTAGGGTTTGTGGATCACTTATATTGAAATTTAGAAATAACTGGAAAATCGCTGTACGTTAATTTTTTCTGCTCTGTTCTTAAATACCATTTGCTTGGATGTTCACTGAGTGAATTATTTTGTGTACATTTGTTTGAGGGTGCCGTAGAAATAAGTAGAGTTATTTTTATTAGGGACAAGTTCTGTCTTATGATGTCATGAAATACGCGTAAAAAAAAAACCGTCCGTTCATAATGAGCACTTTAAGTAAAGAGAAGTGAATTTATTGTGTATGTGGGTAAAAATAATTAAATAACTATTTCCTCTCTTTGTGCAAGCATGTTTGTCCAATTATGATACTGTAATCTTGGCGAGAGCTGGTGTACTAGCGTGTTATTTTAAACCATAGAGTATTAAATAATCCATTAAATTATATGAATTTTACTGCTTAGAGTTTGTAATAAAAAATTGCTATGCAACATCGCCGTACCAAATTTAAAGCTGATAATTGCTCTTCTTAGACCACACTGACATTTCATTTGTGTAGATACCTCGTTTCATAATAGCTCCAGCTGAGTAAAAAGAAGTTTACTTCGCGTATAGGATCATAGAAATTATGCATCTAATAAATGTTATGAATTCAATCAGAATTTGTGTCCACCGCCATGTAACGAACATTTGACCCATGACAGGACGTCGGCCATACATTTTTGCGAACGGATCAGAAAAGAAATTTAGACCAGTTTCTGATCTTCACTCTAGAAAATTTCACGTACATTTACCACGTCGTTATATACGTTTGCCGGTACCTCCATCTGGCTCAGTGTAACATTAATCCAATTTTCCCGAAACTTGGAAAGGGGGTTCGGGGGTTTATCCCCCAGAAAATTTTAGTTTTAAGCAATAAAACTATTTACATTTACATATATTTTGTGGCAAAATCATTTCGTGTTCAGTTGGCAAGAACTCTGAATTTTTTACCACGAAAGTATAACCTTTAAATAAATTTCTAAATTTAATGTCATTAAATCTTTTTTTCACACAATTACATCTAATATTTTTGTGCGACTTTATTGGCAACAAACACAGCTGTATTGTTTCTAATACTAAATTTCAACCTTCGATGGAACATAAAAATTCAGCGTGAAAATTTAAATAGTTTCTCCATGGTTAAATTTGACGTTTTAAAAAGGTAACTCAGATATTTTTTATGTGCTTTAGAAGAATGTTTAATTTTTAAAAGTAGTATTTTTATGGTATGATAACTGTACACTATTATTAATTTGGCCTAAAACCATTTTAAATCATAAACTTTATGGGCACTGTTAATAGTTTCAATGCTATCTCGCACACTTTGTATAGCTTGTACAAAACATTCCACCCTGTTTTTAATACTTAAAGAATCTGCTTGACGAGACTGTACTTGTTGGAATAGAATGTCAACANAAAACATTCCACCCTGTTTTTAATACTTAAAGAATCTGCTTGACGAGACTGTACTTGTTGGAATAGAATGTCAACATGAGGCATGATTCTGTGAAAAAATGAGAGCCAGAAATGGAATTCATTTTCCTTAAGAAAATGACTGAACCCATGGACCCTACATACTGTTTCTTTGCTCTGGTCACTCTTTAGTGTTTCAAAACACTCAATTAACGCATTCCTTTTTCATAGGCCATATTTATGGTTCTAGACTTTAAAAAAATGTTCTTAGTTTGAGATGCCCTTGGAATCCTACGCGCCACTTTCTCGTCTAATACAGCCAGTCGTTTGGATGAATTTAAAAAAAAAACCTCGTATGCCCTCGATAGAGAAAAATACTCTGGCAGATTTATTTTGTGAGGCACACTGACTAATTATCAGATTAAACTGATGTGCATATCAGTGTGTGAAGCGGGCAATACTAAAACCTCTCTTATTTTTTTAGCTTGTACACCTTTTTTTTTTCCGCACATGACTGCAGCCCCATCGAAACTTTGTGCTATATATTTCTCCTTACTTTCACAGATTAACGGACATATAACTTTAAGGATGTTATCCAAAAATAGCTTTTACATCTTGTCCTTCTGGATTCAAAAAAACACCAAAACTATTCATAAATTTTTGCCCAATATTCATATCTTAAAACTAAAACAGTCTGAGTTCGATATGAAATGTCGGTTGTATCATCGGCAATTAGAGTGATGTACTTAGCTTAACCAATATAATATTTATTTGCTTCTCGACAGACCTCCAACAAACAATCCAGCAATTCATTTTGAATAGTTTTTAAAGTACTTTTAAATATGTTATAACTTTCCACGTTATTCTTGATAGTAGGGTCTACGCTACCGATTAAATCAATCAGTCCCCTAAATATTCCCGGGTTATTTGATGTCTCCGATTCGTCATGACTTCTAAGCACCAGTTCAAAAGCACCGCAANTCCCCTAAATATTCCCGGGTTATTTGATGTCTCCGATTCGTCATTACCTCTAAGCACCAGTTCAAAAGCACCGCAAAATTATACACAGTATATACTCTTAGATAAAATGTAATGATTTTTTTCTACTTGCTCGTTATGTTTTTGTATTGACAAACAATAAGTGGTGTAAAGCTGAGTTACTATGTTAACGTTGCCAATATCGGCCAGATTAAGTACATTTGCGATATGTGTTTTTTTTTCCAGAGTGTATTTTAATATATTCTTTTAAGTGCCCTAAGTCTTTAACACCTTTCGTACTCCACGAAGGTTCTCCATGGAACAATGCACATGGAAAACAAAACAGTGTATTTCTTACCGGACATCTGCAAATCTACAATGTTTCATCATAATTCTTCTTTTTGAAATATCGTTTGTATTCACCTTTTTTATTTTTGTAGNTCTGCAAATCTACAATGTTTCATCATAATTCTTCTTTTTGAAATATCGTTTGTATTCACCTTTTTTATTTTTGTAGTTTGTAATAAAATTAAGGGCGATAACTGGTCGGCCTAACGTCTTGATTTCAAGTTTCTATGCGAATGTTTTTCGCGCGAAAGGTGTATCAAACAGTGCGCCCACTGAATTAGTTATAAAAAAAACTTTCACAGAATACACACGAAATCCCGACAAGTAAACAGAATGAATGTTGGCCGGAAACCGGTCAAACAACGCAAGAGATGGTTGTAATCGTAAATGTTCAGTTAGTGTTGGAGGGTTTCAGCCTTGCGGGGGACATCTGTGTTTCACAGAATTCAGTGAGCTCCGAGCAAGGTTCCACAGGCTTGCGGGAGAGCGACCCTTGCTGTTTCTACCTTCCATGACGCGCCTTTCCGAGCACTGCACGCCATACCAAACCCTGCGCGGCAAGACCCCGCAAGGCGGCAGTTGGTAGGCGGGAAAACTTTCTCACTGGCAGAGGAGCAGCGTAACCGCACAGACCATTCGGAAACAAATTAGGAGACGAGGGCATGGTTTTCTCAGTGCAATTGCNAAAACATTCCACCCTGTTTTTAATACTTAAAGAATCTGCTTGACGAGACTGTACTTGTTGGAATAGAATGTCAACACGAGGCATGATTCTGTGAAAAAATGAGAGCCAGAAATTGAATTCATTATCCTTAAGAAAATGACTGAACCCATGGGCCCTACATACTGTTTCTTTGCTCTGGTCACTCTTTAGTGTTTCAAAACACTCAATTAACGCATTCCTTTTTTCATAGGCCATATTTATGGTTCTAGACTTCACAAAAATCTACTTAGTTTGAGATGCCCTTGGAATTCTACGTGCCACTTTCTCGTCTAATACAGCCAGTCGTTTGGATGAATTTAATAAAAAAAAAACCTCGTATGCCCTCGATAGAGAAAAA
This sequence comes from Clitarchus hookeri, assembly GCA_002778355.1. Lineage (NCBI taxonomy): Eukaryota > Metazoa > Arthropoda > Insecta > Phasmatodea > Phasmatidae > Clitarchus > Clitarchus hookeri. The sequence goes on along the minus strand of NQII01003866.1, from coordinate 219,422 downwards.
TACTCTGGCAGATTTATTTTGTGAGGCACACTGACTAATTATCAGATTAAACTGATGTGCATATCAGTGTGTGAAGCGGGCAATACTAAAACCTCTCTTATTTTTTTAGCTTGTACACCTTTTTTTTTCCCGCACATGACTGCAGCCCCATCGAAACTTTGTGCTATATATTTCTCCTTACTTTCACAGATTAACGGACATATAACTTTAAGGATGTTATTCAAAAATAGCTTTTACATCTTGTCCTTCTGGATTCAAAAAAACACCAAAACTATTCATAAATTTTTGCCCAATATTCATATCTTAAAACTAAAACAGTCTGAGTTCGATATGAAATGTCGGTTGTATCATCGGCAATTAGAGTGATGTACTTAGCTTAACCAATATAATATTTATTTGCTTATCGACAGACCTCCAACAAACAATCCAGCAATTCATTTTGAATAGTTTTTAAAGTACTTTTAAATATGTTATAACTTTCCACGTTATTCTTGATAGTAGGGTCTACGCTACCGATTAAATCAATCAGTCCCCTAAATATTCCCGGGTTATTTGATGTCTCCGATTCGTCATGACTTCTAAGCACCAGTTCAAAAGCACCGCAAAATTATACACAGTATATACTCTTAGATAAAATGTAATGATTTTTTTCTACTTGCTCGTTATGTTTTTGTATTGACAAGCAATAAGTGGTGTAAAGCTGAGTTACTATGTTAACGTTGCCAATATCGGCCAGATTAAGTACATTTGCGATATGTGTTTTTTTTTCCAGAGTGTATTTTAATATATTCTTTTAAGTGCCCTAAGTCTTTAACACCTTTCGTACTCCACGAAGGTTCTCCATGGAACAATGCACATGGAAAACAAAACAGTGTATTTCTTACCGGACATCTGCAAATCTACAATGTTTCATCATAATTCTTCTTTTTGAAATATCGTTTGTATTCACCTTTTTTATTTTTGTAGCTTGTAATAAAATTAAGGGCGATAACTGGTCGGCCTAACGTCTTGATTTCAAGTTTATATGCGAATGTTTTTCACGCGAAAGGTGTATCAAACAGTGCGCCCACTGAATTAGTTATAAAAAAAACTTTCACATAATACACACGAAATCCCGACAAATAAACAGAATGAAAGTTGGCCGGAAACGGGTCAAACCACGCAAGAGATGGTTGTAATCGTAAATGTTCAGTTAGTGTTGGAGGGTTTCAGCCTTGCGGGGGACATCTGTGTTTCACAGAATTCAGTGAGCTCCGAGCAAGGTTCCACAGGCTTGCGGGAGAGCGACCCTTGCTGTTTCTACCTGCCATGACGCGCCTTTCCGAGCACTGCACGCCATACCAAACCCTGCGCGGCAAGACCCCGCAAGGCGGCAGTTGGTAGGCGGGAAAACTTTCTCACTGGCAGAGGAGCAGCGTAACCGCACAGACCATTCGGAAACAAATTAGGAGACGAGGGCATGGTTTTCTCAGTGCAATTGCCCCGATACACTACACAGCCGGCCACTGACGCTGGATAACACCGCCTATCCAAGAAATATGCTTACCTACGTGACGGAGATATGCGATTTAGCTGGCTTACTGTGTACACCTTCAGGTCACCAGACCATTGCACTCAGATAGTTTCTACTTCAGGAGAAGTTCTACACAAGATTTGGGAAAACCACGTATTTAGTATGCAATCATGTTGTGCGAAGACGTTCTTCGTGAGTAGTGTGAAGTTGCAAGTACGGAGTCATAACTGAAGTGATTTTACGTCTGCTGTAGACACAAAATCTGAATTAGTGAAAATTGTAATACTCATTAGAACTTGAGCTGATGAAAATATTGAAAACCTGCGGGTTAATTCACTCGTAGAGTATTTCAGGTTTACCAGATCGACAGTCAATTCGACTGTTCCAGGTCGCTTTTTATTATTGTTGTTATATTTTGATGCTTTGCCAGTTAGGAAACGCAAAATAACTATCTTATAATGACTCCCGTATTACATATAGAGGTCACTAATTTAGTGGTAAAGAGTAGAAACAACGAGCGAATATGAATCATTACGTGGCGGTGTAGTGATTTAAATTTTATTTGCCAGCGAAGGTCCTCGTTTGTCGGGATTGTTGATAATGGGGTAGAGTGCACTTGCCAGCTGCAAAGTAATAACTCTCCTTATTCCAATACTGGAATGGTCTTTTGCCAACAACATTATTGAAACAAGTTTGACAACATTGTAGGTTAGGACAGTGCTTATGTTTTGAAATGTATGCGCGCTGCCTCTCGCCGAGTTTTCACGCAATTGTATAAATGTAGGCCAAAAAATTGTATTTTATGAAAAATTGTGAGTCTGTTTAAAAAAGTATACAAATATTTTAGTAACTCTGATCACGTGATTTTAACAATATTCGTTTGGTGATAGGCAAGTCAGTGCTGCAGACATGTGCAGAAGACGATCATCAGTGTAACATTAACTCGGCCTATGGTCGTGATCGCTAAGGTGACGTGTCCTTGTAACGATATATCCGGATTAGTGACGGTTCGTGCTTAGTTTCGACACGACACAATTTGCGAGAGTTCAAGTGGTCTACTCAAAACTGTAATACATGAAACCTAAAACCTAAACCTATTTTCCAACCGACCTGGAACGCCNAGAGGAGCAGCGTAACCGCACAGACCATTCGGAAACAAATTAGGAGACGAGGGCATGGTTTTCTCAGTGCAATTGCACCGATACACTACACAGCCGGCCACTGACGCTGGATAACACCGCCTATTCAAGAAATATGCTTACCTACGTGACGGAGATATGCGATCTTAGCTGGCTTACTGTGTACACCTCCAGGTCACCAGACCATCGCACTCAGATAGTTTCTACTTCAGGAGAAGTTCTACACAAGACTTGGGAAAACCACGTATTTAGTATGCAATCATGTTGTGCGAAGACGGTCTTCGTGAGTAGTGTGAAGTTGCAAGTACGGAGTCAGAACTGAAGTGATTTTACGTCTGCTCTAGACACAAAATCTGAATTAGTGAAAATTGTAACACTCATTAGAACTTGAGCTGATGAAAATATTGAAAACCTGCGGGTTAATTCACTCGTAGAGTATTTCAGGTTTACCAGACCTACAGTCAATTCGACTGCTCCAGGTCGCTTTTTATTATTTTTGTTATATTATGATGCTTTGCCAGTTAGGAAACGCAAAATAATTATCTTATAATGACTCCCGTATTACATATAGAGGTCACTAATTTAGTGGTAAAGAGTAGAAACAACGAGCGAATATGAATCATTACGTGGCGGTGTAGTGATTTAAATTTTATTTGCCAGCGAAGGTCCTCGTTTGTCGGGATTGTTGATAATGGGGTAGAGTGCACTTGCCAGCTGCAAAGTAATAACTCTCCTTATTCCAATACTGGAATGGTCTTTTGCCAACAACATTATTGAAACAAGTTTTCACAATATTGTAGGTTAGGACAGTGCTTATGTTTTGAAATGTATGCGCGCTGCCTCTCGCCGAGTTTTCACGCAATTATATAAATGTAGGCCAAAAAAGTTGTATTTTATAAAAAATCGTGAGTCTGTTTAAAAAAGTATACAAATATTTTAGTAACTCTGATCACGTGATTTTAACAATATTCGTTTGGTGATAGGCAAGTCAGTGCTGCAGACATGTGCAGAAGACGATCATCAGTGTAACACTAACTCGGCCTATGGTCGTGATCGCTAAGGTGACGTGTTCATGTTACGTGTTAGTGACGGTTCGTGCTTAGTTTCGACACGACACAATTTGTGAGATTTCAAGTGGTCTACTCAAAACTGTAATACATGAAACCTAAAACCTAAACCTATTTTCCAACCGACCTGGAACGCCNGTTCAAGTGGTCTACTCAAAACTGTAATACATGAAACCTAAAACCTAAACCTATTTTCCAACCGACCTGGAACGCCTACTTGATTTACTGAAAACATTGTTTCTTGTTTTATTTATTTTAAAAATAAAGGAATTAACGTATGTGAACGTTATTTCACATGACGTTTGAATGCAACCGTTTCCTTTGAAGGCGTTTTCTCGGTACACTACTTACAAAAGCCAACGTTCTCCTAATACAGCTGTTTTTTTTTATGTGGTACGGCTAGTGACTTCGAAAGATATCAAGAAGCGGCAAGCATAAACGTGTTTTTATGTATCTCTATGCTAGCCTCACCGATTTTTGAGCCAGCGAGGAATCGAACTTAACGATATCCGGTTGTATTTTTGGATGGCAGTCCAATGGGCTGCCAGGAATTTTTACTGGTTTCATTAATCCTACCTCTGGTATTTTCCAGTTTTTTAAGCAAGCGTTTTTTAAATTAACGGAAACGAACAAAAATTATGAAATATCTTCGATATTATTGGTGTATTTGCAGTAAGCATAACAACTTTTCCTTGAGCTTACTTTCCATAGAAAATAAGTCTTGCGCAATCGTGTAGTTAATTGTCTGTGTTTGTATGCTTGTCTATCTTGTCCACTTTCAGTAATACTGCATTTAATGAACAGATTGTGCTGCAAATGTGTAGAAATGACGCCTCTAACGTCATCCCGGCGTAATATGTCGTAAAATCACATAATTTGCCTATATAAAAATGCTAATGTGATACCAATCCAAATAAAATGTTTCATTCAGCCTGTAGAAGTTTATGTTCGTGTGACATACGGTAATTTTTACATGTGATTATCTGAACCCATCAGATTTTCTTACCATGAGGTAATTTTGCACCCGTTTTACATACAGTGATACATGTTACTTTGTTTAAAGTAAATTATCCATCACAAATCAACGAGGCATCTTTTTTTCGTAATTGCGTGTTTTGGTGTACTTCTTGTTGCTACAATAAGCTTCAAAATCTAATTACAATTCGTGCATTATATCCTGCAGTACCACAGAACCTCTTATATTCCAGCGTGAATTTAATACAATTTCAAATATTTTCAATTTGGTACTTGTCAGAGTTCATAAATAACCAGTGACTTTTAATTCTTTAATAAATAGTGCATCAGCGTGAATAAAGAAAGAATGAATGACATAAAATCTTAACAATATATTTAATACTATCGATTTAACGATTACGTCTCTCACAAACAAAAATGCGAGGCCTCCGCTAGCAATGAGCTTGTTTTGCAGTGCCTAACCGCTCGCCAAACGAGGCCCCATATCGTATACAATAAATGACTGCATTTTGAGGTCGAGGATCGTAAGTGTTGTTTGTAAGGCATCGTCACTTCGTGCGCTTGATAATTTTTTTTTCTTTTTTATTTCTCTGTTTGTTGTAGATAGTGGGAAGTGGTTGAAATGGAAATGTTGAACTGTCGTGCAAGTTCCCTGACGGTGGTGTGTGGATGTGCCTCCACGTATGCCTTTGATGCGTTGTTATTCGCCCTCGATCTGTGTACTCTGAATTTCTAGTTTTGAAGACACTTGTCACCAAGTTTTTCAAACCAGTGACGCACTGTCGGCTCTGAAGTCACATCCACACCCCATGCGTTCGCCACATTACGATGCGTTTTTGCCGCCGTTTGCCCTAGTTTGATCTCATGCAACAAAATGCCGTGTAAATACTGGTTATCTAACATGTTACACTGACCACTGTAACACGTCCTGCGACACATGCAGCAACACTGAACATGGCATAAGTCTTACTGTTATAGTGGCCGTAAAACAGGATGCAGGGTGAGTAAAATGCGAACGTTCTACACTTGAGTCATTTATTTCGTAAAATGGGGAAAATATATAGCTTCATGTTTACATAATATATATTGCAGTTGTATAATTTATATACCGGAACCAAAAANAAATGGGGAAAATATATAGCTTCATGTTTACATAATATATATTGCAGTTGTATAATTTATATACCGGAACCAAAAAAATGTTTTTTTTTTTCATGGAATTTGGATAAAATATTCACGGTATCGCATTTTATAAACCCCCAAAAAATACACAATTTAAAAAATAAGTAAAGTAACCGAAAAGAGGTATATTTCTATTTAGTTACTTATTCATGAATTTATTTTTAGTGTGCCCAAATTTTTTGACGTTACGAATACCAAAAGCGAAAGTGTTCCTCAAAAAGGTCATTAACCTTTTTAAAGCTGAAAAACAACATTCTGCTTCAGTGTGGTAAGTAATATACGAAGTAGTTAAGTTACTTCCTGAAATGTAACACATGTTTATTTAAAAAATGTCACCATTTATTATAAACCTAAGCCAGTGACATCAGTCGGCAAAATACTAAGCACCGGATGTTAGTTAATGAGCAACTACAAACTTACGAACGTACCAGTCAAACGAACATGGAACCAATGCCTCAGTATCGAGCAATTCACTATAATTCAACGGAAATCACTATTAAAGAAGCAGAATTAATTAACAGAAATAAGCGCCAAGCTACCTTTAATTTACAACTGAGTGGATCACTTTCTCATGCTTTTACTAACCTCCAAAGTTTTTACTGTTTCATATATGTAGTGTAACTAATGCCATGAAATCAAACCTGTTTAATTTCTGTACAAAATAAACCTCGGGAGAATTTATGGGTGAGTCTTTATAAAAGTAGCTGGTATTTGTACTTTTTTTTAAAATATATGTGGGATCCACCTTGTGTCACTGTTAGCGAACGTGTCATTTCATTGATGCAACCAAGTTCTGGCAGACAAGAGAGGTTGCCATACTCTCACGAAGATATCTACACTCAAGCTAACGAGCCAGTTTTCATAATCCCAACCAATCATTACATGGCTCTGTAAGCTGGCGTTCTAAACAGATACACTAAGAAGGGTGACTTGTGAAAAATCTAGGCCTGTTTACTAGGTAGATTCAAAATGTAAACAAAATTTAATTTCTACTTTAACAGCATATTAATAAGCAATATCAGTTTCCTGATAGTATATCAGTTTTGCTAGCTAATACTCATTTTGGATGTGTATTAGTTGTAAGTGCTTATAAGGTCACGATTTCCTTAAATTAATCTCCTCACCAAACCTCTTTATTTTAGACACAGGAGTTATGAAATGCAAATTGATCAAAACGAGACTTTGCATAACTATTTACAGTGTTCTTTAACATTATGACAGAAAAGGTTTAATAAGAAAACTTACGTGATTATTTTGTAATTTTTGCAACATTGCACACAAATTAATTCCGGTAAATAAATTTTCGGTATTTTTTTTACAACAATATGATTAGTTTATTAGTTTTTATTCTGCCAGGTTACCCAATAAACCAAACATGCTGTTAAATAAGAGAGAAATAGGTACTGCATGATAAAGTAGTACAGAAATCAAATTGGGACTTAGTAAAATTAAGCTAATGAAAACTACGAAAATTCTATATTAGTATAATTGATAAAACCTCATAAATTCATAAATTGCGTTGAAGTGGACTGAAAGGCAAACGAAATTTCATTTCGGTGCAACTGATATGAATATTTATTTTGTAATTTATTTTCGTTATTGCCATTTACGCTTCACTGATCCATGTACGCTGAATTTCTATTATTTATTCGGTGTACTTAAAAGAAAATATTTTTCTGCTGATTGTAAAATTTGTTATTATCAAAATACGATTCAATAAATAGTTTATGATGGCCCTCGTGCGATGCAGTTATTACAGAAAGAACGAAGAGTTCGCGATATAAAGGAACCAACTAGTGCTGAAATTATTAATTTCGGGCAGCATCATTAGTTATAATTTTTAAAAACCTTTTAATTCCTTTATAATTATTGTTGTGCAGCTCTAACAGTGAAAAATAAAGTGCCAATGGAAGGCAGTTACGTAATTTGTAAAAGAGGTACACATAATTGCATACCATAAAATGACTCACTGAGAGGATGTAACGCATATTATTTATAATTTGGCTCCCCTATCAGAGTGATTTTGTTGTGGTTGTATGAACTACTTTCCAAATATTTCAATTAACATTCTCCCACAAAATTTTTATTCTCAAAATGATATCACCGATATAGCCCATTCACCTTATTTCCTACACACCACTGTGCAGGTAATTTCGTTAAATTTCTCCAAATCTTAGAGTTACGGTATTGTATTTAAAAAAAATTATCCTGCAAAAGGAATTCGTTTCTATAATCCGTCGAGTAGACCTTGAGATAAAATGCACAACAATATTTTTTTGGTGCTGTTATATCAACAAAATGGAGGATGGTCTGTGCTACACTCGAGAGACAAAAAAACCTGGTATAGGCGTGCGTATAGAGGTATGGAAACAATCAGAGAAACGCGATGTTGTCGGCAGCGCCTATATAAGACAACAAGCGTCTGGCAAAGTTGCTAGATCGGTTACTGCGGCTACAATGGCAGGTTATCAAGATTTAAGTGAGTTTGAACGTGGGGTTATAGTCGGCGCACGAGAGATGGGACACAGCATCTCTGAAGTAGCGATACTATGTGGATTTTCGCGTACGACCATTTCACGAGTGTACCGTGCATATCGAGAATCCGGTAAAACATCAAATCTTCGACATCGCAGCTGCCGGAAAAAGATTGTGAACGAACGGGACAAACGACGACTGACGAGAATCTTTAAACGTGACTGACGTGCATCCCTTTGGAGACAACCTCATGAATCCATGGACCCTACATGTCAACAAGGGACTGTTCAAGCGGGTGGAGGCTCTGTCATGGTATGGGGCGTGTGTAGTTGGCGTGAAATGGGACCCCTGATACCTCTAGATACGACTCTGACAGGTAACAGATACGTAAGCATCCTGTCCATTGTGCATTCCGACGGACGTTGAAAATTCCAGCAGGGCAATGCGACACCCCACACGTCGAGAGTTGGAACCGAGTGGCTCCAGGAACACTCTTCTGACTTTAGACACTTCCATTGGCCACCTAAATCACCAGACATGAACATTATTGAGCATATCTGGGATGCCTTGCAACGTACTGTTCAGAAGAGATCTCCACCGCTTCGCACTCCTATGGATTTCTGGACTTCCCTGCAGGATTCATGGTGTTAATTGTCTCCTGCATACCTTCAGACATTAGCCGCGTCCATGCCACTTCNGGTTTGTGGACTTCCCTGCAGGATTCATGGTGTTAATTGTCTCCTGCATACCTTCAGACATTAGCCGCGTCCATGCCACTTCGTCTTGCGGCACTTCTGCGTGCTCGCGAGGGCCCTACATGATATTAGGCAGGTGTACCAGTTTTTTTGTCTCACCAGTGTATTACTTACTGAATATAGTGCACACTGGAGGTACTCCAACAAACTACATTTGGTTCAAACGGCTTAGCGGCTTCAGAGATAAAGTACTCATAACTTAAAAAATAATTCAGCAATTTCGGCAACTTAAGTTTTTGTAAAAAAATTTTAAGTGACCTTTCAGTTTATTACTTGTATGCTAAATGAAGTGAAACTCAGCTTATAATTGCATAGATATATTTATGTCATTATTTTACGTTGACGTTATCTTCAACATAATGAAATGAAGAGATTATATTTAGCGCAACTGACTGAGTAACGTTCAAATCGGTTACATTGGCCCAGAAATACGGCATGTATAACCAAATATTATCAAACCATAATTTAAAAAAAATGCGTTAACCATTAGAAATTCTAGAATCCAGGCTGGCTGCGATTGTATTATCTGGAAGCCAAAATTTTTGGCAATAGTTTCGATAGTTCCAGATATATCATATATCTTCATTTTCAAAATGGCAGACAAACGATACAAATAAGTGAATTTTATGCTCTCGTTAATAACTACCAGCATACCACATTTGGTTAAAACATATCTGATGGTTCGTTAAATATGGCGTGGAATATTTATAATTTCGCCATATACAAAATAAAATTTTAGATAACTTACATGGGGTAATTATGTGGCCTAATATATAACTTATTTTTATGCCAAATTTTGCGGCAGTAATTTAAGTAATCCTGATGATATTACGTAAAAATCTTAACATTTTAGGTGGTGTCATCTTACAAAATTGTGGATATAAGGGTCTGAGAATATGATAATTTAATGCTCAAGGCAGGTAATGAAAGAATTTTTATTTTTATTTCTACGTGTCTAGTGATAGCTTAGATGATCTTTATATCCATAAACAGCTACGTTACAAAATTCAGAAAAAAAGGTGCTGCAAATAAACTGTAATAAATGCTCTGAGCGAATACTGTCAACATGCCAAATTTGTTCGAAATAGTTCGGTAGACATGACAAACTAAACTAAAATATTGATAAGGCTACAAATTTGAAAATAAGCAGCCAATCAATTTAGATATTATAAGTTTAACTGGCCTAACATAGCAGTACTTGTACGCCAGAATTGATGTGAAACCTTTGAGTAGTCAGCGAGAAATATTTTAAAAGCTTTATTTCTTAAGGTGCCACTAACTTAATGGTTACAGAAGAGACTGTAAATATTAATGCATACCGTACTAACAACACACAAAGTTCGGTTGAAATTACTATACATGTTTAGTATATAGGGCCTATATCATAAAACCACAAAATACTTTAGTCGCCATTTCGGAAATAAGTGTAAAAAAAATTTTGTGTTTATAGTTTAGGTGGCGTACTATCGCACTACTCGTGTACCAAAATTGGGAGAGAAATATACGCATAACTTTATTCGTTAAGGTGGTGCAATCGTCTAAAATGATGAATAGATGAGGAAAAGAGATTCTGAATTTAATTATGAAAATATGAATTGCCAAGGTTCAATTTTGTTTCATATAAGTAGAATTCTGAGATGTGATTAGTACCCGAAAAAAGTTTTAATGACAGCTCTTTTTAAAGTAGGCAACATGATACCTGGTCGGAAACTATAAAGTTAGATGTCATTAATAATTAATGTAAGTATATCTCGAGTTTTGGTGAAATTTACTGTCCAGGTTCAACATATTTAGGAAACACACGTAAAGACACATGAAAACGACACATACACACACACACACAGACGTAGAACGGTGCTATAGCAAGACTGTCCTTCGGGAATCAGGTTAAATGTTATTCGTGAGTTTGACTACATGTTGTAAAATATTTAGTCAGGAATACCGCGTAAAGTGACGTCCAAAGATGTGTGAAAAGCGGAAATGGCGAAGCAACAGTTGTATAATTATTATTTTATAAAGTTATGGCATTTTGGGTTATGTTAATTATTTGTTTGAAAGTTATTCCTCAGAGAAACAAGACTATGTAACATACACTTGGAAAATACATTTGTGCCGCGGGAAGGATCACAGACAGTGTAGGCGGGGCTTAGAGGGTCCACCTATCTGGATGGCTCCGAGAGGACACCCATCGGGTATCCTCGGGTCAACTCGAGCGGCGAGGAGGCAGTTGTGGTCGCCAGGACGAAATAGGAGAGAGACGGGAGTTGGAGGTGCAGGCCTTCGAAAGGCCTGTATACATTGTTTTGTTAAACTCGTAAACGTGAGTGCCGAACACTCGTGGGAGGCTAGAGAAATTTTTTACTTACTGAAGGTCAAGTGTGGGGAGCTTACGTGAAGCAATTAAACGCTTGGAAATAAATCAGACATCTTCGCGATAATTCCTGGCGGGCACTTAAAAATAACTGTATCGATTTTTAATTATAGTAGTATCCTCGTTAGATTCCGCATCACTCTCCCTAAGCTAGTTGGCGCTGAATAATTTATAGTGATTTATTGGAATGCAACATTAAGTTTTGACGATCAGTGAGTTACAGATGTTAACTTATAGTCAAATTTTTTGCTTAATTTCCGAAATAACCAATGCTTATAGTATCATTTTCCCATACAGAAGTCTTCATACTGCGAACATTAAATATGGTTTTCCTAAACCTCTTTTAACTGCCCTGGACAAGTAAATATTTTACATTGTGTATCGCAAATGCTCATCAGACTGCGACGAAATTTGGTACGGATGCAAGAAGCCGTGTTTTGTATACTGAGAGAACAGCCTACCAAATATGTGTTTGTACAGCGCCAAAAATTTATTTAGTTGCCCAACAAAATATTTTGTAGAGTAACAGAACTTGAAAATCAACAAAATGAATTTTGTTCATCTAACAAATTACGCTCTTGAATAAATAAAATCTCTGTTTTGGGGCAAAAAAAATTTGTACTGTCAACTAAATATTTATTTGAATAACTATATTTATTTATTTTGCCACTCATTTGATTGCCTTCGTTCGAAACTACAGCTAGAGAGTTTTTTTTGTGACAATTAGGATAGTTACAGTCTTTTAGAGCATTTACTGATGCTTAATAATTGTATAAACATAATAATAAAACAAGTTAAATAGGAAACTAAAAAGTAGAGCTGTAAAACTTCAAATATATATCTCCCATTGTTCAGTATTTGAAATGTATGAATTTTAAAACATTCCAATTTTTATCAGTAGTAACTTCAACTGAGGTTGCTAAATCGTAGCGCTTGGGAGCATCTGATCGAGGATCGAATGTTGGTCGCACTTCCAATTTTTTTGTATATTAACCGAAATGGTTCAATGTAATGGAACCAAACAAATCTTTAGTTGCAACAACCAAATATTTGTTATGACCATCTGCTCGAATATCCAGAGTAACCACGCTTCGCAGTACGGACAGCAACTAGACGGCTGGCAGTGATTCAATCAGGTGCTGATAGGTCTCCACGGGTATCTGTACCATGCTGTCTGCAGTGCGTCCCACAACTGTTGAAGGGTGGGTGGCGGAGGAGACAGATGGCGAACACGACGATCAATGTGGTCCCACAGATGTTCTATTGGATTGAGATCGGGGCTGTTTGGGGGCCAGGGAATAACTGTGAAGTCTTTATCGTGCTCTTAAGCCACGTGTAAACACTTCTAGCCGCGCGGCAAGGCGCATTATCGTGCTGGAAGATCCCATCCTCCCGAGAAAATACATTATCAAGTACGGGTGGACGTGATTGCCGAGGATGGATTCATAACCAAATCGACCAAGAGTGTCATCCACACAGATGATGGGACCTAGATAACACCACGAGAACATTCCCCAGACCAAAAGACAAGCCTAGTGTTTCTCCAGCAATGGATGCAGGGTGTCGGTTCTCCGACGTTTCTCGCCGGACACGCTGTCGTGACTCTTCGGAGAATTCTATCCATCGCCTATCAGCAGTGGTCCAGTCGCCATGCTGTTGAGTAAATTCCTGTCGTTTTCGTTGATGCACCTGTGTTAGCATGGGATCAATCACTCTCCGTCTACTCCGGATCCCCATTCGCAAAGGGTTCCATGAACTGTTGCGGTAGACACGTGTCTGGATGACCCCTAGTTCATTTGGACGGTGAGCTGTTCCACTGTAGCCTGTCGGTTGGCCTTCACGTATCGTCATAGTCGACGTTCACCTCGGATATCAATGGCATGTGAGCTCCGCAGTTTCCATGACGGTTATTCCCAATGGTGCCATTCGTCCACTCACGATACACCTTTGCCACAGAGGCACATGAACAGTTCATAAACGTCGCTGTTTCCTAAATGCTGCCACCCTTGGCCTGAAAGCTGATGATCATCCCTTTTTACAATGCGGTTAAATCGCTTCCCTTAACCATGTCAGCAGGAAGTGCAATGCATACGGCCAGCCTGTCGGTCTCATTATATACCCGCTTCACCAGCCCACATCACAGGTCATACAACATGGGCTACGCACTTCAGATGGCACTTCTAGCAGGTGGTCTTAATAATGTGATTCGACTATATATTTCAATCAAAATTGTTACACTGACTGTTTATATTGCGAACATTACATCATGGGAGGCATTATCACTTTTCACGAGGTAAAGATTTCGGGTTTTTTGACTGATGTTCTGAATCGCATAGTACACTTTAAAATTCGCCAGGCTTATGGACCACTCTTCTCCCTAATCGTGAAAAATGCATTTTATACAGCAACGAGCTTTGCTCGATCTAGGTAAGAGGTATTGACGTATCTTACGGTTTCTGGCCTGTTTTTTAATTTTTTTTTTTTTTTTTTAGCTTTTTATTAATTTATCTGTTCTATCAAATAAGGAAACAAATTCACAAATTACTGCAGTTATACATGTTGGGAATTTGTTCTATCTCATAGTTATGGTTAATTGATGTTGTTTCACATAGTTTTGGCGCAATTTGTGTGAAGTCCTTAAATTATGGAAAATATCATATTAATTTGCTTGTTTCCCATGTTTTATATTTTATACAGTGGATTTGGATGTACATAGCCATGTCCATATTGACTATTATGCATTGGTTGCATTTCGATTTAGGTGGCAAAATGTCTAACATAAATGCACATCTGAAGTGCGATATTTTATTAAATAATAATAATATTCTCCTTTTTAGGTACATTCATTTCTAGGACAATGTTTATAAGAGATCTATCTGGTAGTGATTCACGAATCCTTTACTTATTTTCCAGATGCATAAGATTTGTTCTCTTGGTTCCAACTAGTGATAGTTATATTTACATGCCTTGCATTTTTTCTTCCTCTTTTCATCATGTCATTCGCCCCTGGCCAACTGCCTCGGTTTCGAACATGACTATGGAAGGTATATGTACAATTATGTGAATGTAACAATTAGTTCCATGTATTTTCCAGTTTAACCACTTTAGGAACACTTATTGCATATTTATTGAAATTTCTTATTGCGCAATTTATCATAAGGAATATTTTAACAGCTATGAAAAGCTGACGTTATAATAATGAAATACTTGATTATTTTCTGAGCTTCTGTAAGCCGCTCGAAGCATTTTGCCTGCCATCCACACTGTAAAATTTATGCAGCTCTCAAAAGCCAGGCCTCAGAATGGCAAAACAGTAATCACAGCCCTTTTCACGAGATGTTTTGAAATAAGTCATACAGTCGCTTTCAAACAATTTTGTGTTACGTACATATGGTACCATTGAGATAATAATAAAACTGCAGCAATTATTTTGAATGTGGGAACAGACAGTTTGTCTTAATGGTTGTTAACGGGCCTCCCAGAGCTGAAATTAACAGTTCTATCTTAGGGTGGTGATTACGAACACCGCTCGTGGCACATTTCTGAATGGAGTGCAACGGTAAACAACTGTGAGCTGTAACGGAAAATAAATACTACAATGTAAATTAATCTTCAAGTTATTTATACTCTAATCATTTAATATTTCGAGTTATACGACGAGTGCTGCATTATTCGTACTGGCAATGCATTTAATTTAGCACAGATAAACAGTTTGTAGACCTACCAATTGTCATATGAGGTTTATGTGGGTTTAGTGTATTTTACTCGAGTGTCAACAACATTGTCTGCTTACCTTCCGAAATTTATGTCGAACGAGGGAAGTGTGACGTCACTACACTTGGATGAGCGTGCATATTGGATGAACGATGAAAGCGTATCGGAGAAATAACCATGATTGTCATAATAGATAAATGTCTCATGGGAAATGGGTCGTCATCACAATGCGATAAATTTGTTATCGGAGGGCAGTTCTCTATCCCAGGACGTGACATCCATAGGAATCTTCAGATGATTCAGTACAGTAGTTTGTTGGTATTCTTCTACATATTTGTCAACTGTAAATCCATGCTACATTTCCTCAGTTCATGAATATTTTGTCGGTCCTTTCAGCTTTCAACTCCTGTATTACGTATTGATCCTTCAGTCTGGGAATACCTTAAAAAGTGTTCCTTATTTCATCATAATATTGTTACCTCAGTGGCTGCTCTATCAGTACGTCCGCTTCCTATAATGGTGATGTCAAACTCAGACGGGTCCGAGTCTACATTTATTCGTGGGCCAACAGGAAACGTGGCAGATGTTGCCGATAGATGGCATAATTTTCACAAGATAAGACTGTTTTCCCCTTCTGAGCATTTCTTCAATTCCTGCATATTTAGTTATTTCATGCCAGGATGCAGAGATAAAGGGCATCTTCAAACCTTGCTTCATGAGTCTGTCAGCAGATGGGTGTTATTATCGCCCAATGGTGCAACTCTCATTGTGTGTATGTACTACTCGACAAACACTAATGATACCCCTGGAACTATGTGAAATACAAGTCTCTTTCTAATACTGTAAGAAATTACTCGCAAATTTAACATGTCAGTGTACACTGAGGTGACAAAAGTCATGGGATAGCAATATGCAAATATACACATGGCAGTAGTATCGCATACAAAATGTATAAATGAGCAGTGCATTGGTTGGGCTTTCATTTGTAGTCAAGTGATTCATGTGAAAAGGTTTCTGATGTGATTATGGCAGCACGACGGGAATTAACAGACTTTGGACGTGGAATGGTAGTAGGAGCTAGACGCATGGGACATTCCATTCCGGAAATGGTTAGGGAATTCAACATTCCGAGATCCACAGTGTCAAGAGTGTGCCGAGAATACCTAATTTCAGCCATAACCTCCCACCATGGACAATGCAGTGGCCGACCGCCTGCACTTAATGACCGAGACCAACGACGTGTGCGGAGAATGGTCAGTGTTAACAGACAAGCAACACTGCGTGAAATTACCGCAGGAATCAATGTGGGACGTACGACGGACGTGTCCGTTAGGACAGAGCGGTGAACTTTGACTGTACTGGGCTATGCCAGCAGAAGACCGACTGGAGTGCCTTTACTAACAGCACGACATCGCATGCAGCGCCTCTCCTGGGCTCGTGACCATATCGGTTGGACCCTAGATGACTGGAAAACCGTGGCTTGGTCAAATGAGTCCCGATTTCAGTTGGTAAGAGCTGATGGTAGGGTTCGAGTGTTGCGCAGACCCCACGAATCCATGGACCCGTGTTGTCAGCAAGGAACTGTGCAAGCTGGTTGTGGCTCCATAATGGTGTGGGCTGTTTTTACATGGAATGTACTGGGTCCTCTGCTCCAACTTAACCGATCATTTACTGGGAAGGGTTATGTTCATCTACTTGGAGACCACGTGCAGCCATTCATGGACTTCATGTACTCAAACAACAATGGAATTTTTATGGATGGCAATACACCATGTCAATGGGCCACAACTGTTCGCGATTGGTTTGAAGAATATTCTGGACAATTCCAGCTAATGATTTGGCCCCCAAGATTGCCCGACATGAATCTCATAGAACTTTTATGGGGCATAATCGAGAAGTCAGTTCGTGCACAAACTCCTGCACTGGCAGCACTTTCGCAATTATGGACTTCTATAGAGGCAGAATCGGTCAATATTTTTTCCGGGGACTTCCAAAGACTTGTTGAGTCCATGCCACGTCGATTTCCTGCACTTCGCCAGCAAAGGAGGTCCGACATGGTATTAAGAGGTATTCCATGACTTTTGTCGCCTCAGTGTATATACTTAATATTGAGAAAGCATGAATAGTAAAGGATTTTCTCATACATCCATAGTTGTGTTCCTACAATTGCTCAGGAAAGAGTCAAGTGTGTAAGGAAGTTCCCAACTTTACATAGTAGCGATGCTAGACACTCCTATACACTGCGAAACTGAGCTTTACCGACAAACTTTGGCAGGCGATTTCTCATCAATAATAGGTGTAAAAGTGTGGTTATAATAGAACCTTCTTTACTTAACCCACTCTAGACAGCAAACTACACCATTCTTTGTAAAAAAAAAAATTGCAAAACCCAGAAATAATGGCCCAAATAAATCCAATCTCGTAATATGCGAAGAACAGTGTACCAGCAATAAGTGTTTACGATTACAGAGAGAAGGCATACACATAGGCCTAGCAACACCCTCTTTAGTGTGACCGGAAAGGTCCATGTTACACAAAAATTAAGTCAGTGAAGAGTCGTCAACCGAAGTCAAAGCAAGTGACATTATGCCTCATTAACTTCAAAGGGCGCCATATCAGCATGTGAGTGAGTTCGAACGGCGCAGAATGATCTGTCTCCAGGAAACAGGTTGGTCATGCTGTGATATTTCGGCTTGTACAGTGACATGCGTGTGACACCAGTAGATAGAAGAGGGTCATATGCAGAGACGAGCGATTACTGGACTACGCAATGTGACCACAGCACGGAATGTTCGCCATATGCATCGATGGTTCGATGCCATCTGCTATGGGCTGGACTGATGGCATGCATCCCATTGCATCGGCTACCGTTGTCCAGAAAGTATAAATACCTCAGACTGCAAATGGCATGTGAATACCATCGCTGGTGTGGTGAATGGCAAAATGTAGGTTTTTCAGGTGAGTGCTGCTTTATCCTGTCTTACAGTGATGTCCGCATACGTTTTAGATGCTACTGTGGTGATCGCAATCTGGCAGCCTGCATTGTGGAGTGGCATAGCGGAAAAAAGTCCAAGTGTGATGGTTTGGAGTGCCATTGATTACAACATGCGATCTCGACTCCTCCATATTGAGGGAAATCTGAATAGCAACTGTACATCGGGGAGGTGTTAGAGGCCTAGGATGACGCATAATGCATATTGGAAGTATGCGTTTGAAGCGGCGCTGCCACAACCGTCACCCCACCATCTTAAACCAGTGTAGGTCCTCCTGGTCGACACATGTTACCCGTTAACACGTGCCGAGGTCAAGCCAAGGTGGAGTAGCACTTTCCGCCCACGTGCCTCTCCCCCACCCCCTAGCAAATGGCGTGAAACTTGTACACGCCTAAGAAATTATGAGATATGCTGGCGATTTCCGCCAACGAGAAAAATTAAAACAGGTGCTGAAGTGTGATAAGCACCGAGAATAAGCTGACAGCATATGGCAGGGCCAACTGGCCCACACCACCCTCTGCCCCCTCCACCTACAAGAGGCCAACTTGTTTATGAAATGTCCATTGTTCAAAGCCTTCCCCACCCCCACTCCCTTCAAGGGAGGCACATGTAGGAACCAAGGGAGGGCACCAAGAGAGTTTAAAAGCCTCTTTGTAGGAAGGGAGGTGGATCAGTTGAATCAGGTCACTTGAACAAGAAGTTCGCGAGAGTAAGGTGGAGCGAGAGGTTACCGGGGGAAGAGAGTCGTGGAGGCGTACATAGAAAAGAGAACCCCTAGCAGCAGTCGGGAGAGACAGAAATAAAACCAGGGCCTTTCTAAGGCCGCCCGAAGCACTGGATCTCATCCAACCGACAACAGACCAAGAACAATAAGCAGAGCCAAGTATCAAGTCGTCTCCCAAAGGAACCCCCTCCCCCCAAGATGTCGCCTACAATTCGGACGAATATATTAATTAGGGTACCACTGAGATTTGTGTCTGTGTATTGTAATTTCACGACAATATAACCACCAGTAACTTGAAACCCCGAAAGACTCCCTTATTGAATAACCCCATTCAACATCGAAGGAGCCTTATAGTATGTGCCACTTAACATTAACTGAGATCCTATGACCCACAGGTGAGGAAAAACATCGAGTTAAATTGGCGGCCCAATGCTGGGGCATCGTAGAGTCTGTGTAGGCGGAAAACCAAGAACCAGACTATACCGAGAAAAGGGATCTTGCCCATACCGAGCTAACCAGAGTGACACAGACTTTGAGCAGGCTAGATAAATACCTCATGCTGCTCAGAAATAAATTCACGCTAGATGAGTCACAATTAAGAGGCTGGCAGACTATGGATTCCTATACATGGCGGGCAAAAAGTATGGAGGATATGCATATCAGCATAACACCGGAGGGGAGGGATGCGAGGGCAAAAGGAACCTTAGACAAACTCTGGACGAGAAATGGGGGAAGAGGAGATGAAAGCCCTCAACTAGAACCATGCAGTGCTCCATTTTGTAGCAGGGCAGGACTATACACGATCCGGTGCAACCTCTGTTCCCAGCGCTATTGTACTCAGTGTATTGGCTGGTCCCAAACATTCCGACCGACGGAAGGCACTCAATACAACTGCCAGAAATGCTGAGAACACCTAAAGCGCCAAAACCAATGAGAAGGGGGGCACCTTTCACCCCCGAACCGAACCCCTACTAGCCATGTAGAAAAAACGCTGATAATTCCCACAGAAAAAGTACACAACGAATTTTCAGGCAGGCTCCATGAAGACCCGGTATATATTATAAATAGTTGTGAGTACGAATTCAAGGCTGGCGGGATTCGTAATAAACAGTGGGTGCTGAAGGCACGCGAGCAGTTAAAAGGTGCCACTCTTATCTGGTGGAAGTAATATGGCGAGTTTGTGACGAGCTGGCAACAGTTCGCTACCCGCTTGAACAATAAATTCGCAGGGAGGAAGTACTTACCGCCTTAAGAACAAACTTTTACACACAAAAAACAGCAGAGGCAACAGGAAGCCGAGATTTTTATTAGGAGAAAATAGCAAATGTTTTCCCGAATCGCTCTCGAAAGTACCGAGGCAGAGGGAGTGCATATCATGATACCAGCCATATGAAGCGCCCTTCGACACCCGCGGGCGACGGGAATGGAGGAGTTGGTAGAGAGAGCAAATGAAGCTAAGCTAGATTACAAATAACAGGACAAAACAAATGTTCCGACACACCTGCTGCCCGCCTAAGCAGCCGAACAGCAGATAATAGCAAACCCGTCAGAAGCGCAGAGGGACTAATCATTGCCGCTGAAGTGTTGGTATTGCCTCGAGAGACACCTGCACCGTGACTGCCCCACAGTAAGAAACCGCATAGCAGCCACTAAGGAAAAAGACACCACGGCTGTCCCCCTCGAAATAGGGAAGGGAGAGGGAGCCAGGAAATGCTGCCGCCGGGACACAGAGTCTCCCGTTAGCCCCAGCATAAGTGGCAGGGTGGAACCAATTTTAACATTAAGCGAGTTGAGGTCTGGAACACACGCTCCTCGTATCGAAGTCCACATTAAATAACCATGATCATAAGGCAGTCCTTGACACAGCTGCAATCGGCAATTTCATTCAAAGCCAGCTGGTAACTCCCGAACAGAAAGACCGGGTGAAGAAAAACTCCCGAATATTTCAAATGGCCCAGTCTGAGTCACGACTGACCACAGACGGAGTTATTTCGCTGCCAGTATCCACGGGTGTGAAACAACACAAACTGAATTCTTTTACTCGCCACATTTAGTGGAACAGAGTATCCTCGGACAACAGTGGCTTACAAGCCAAAATTGTATAATCGACGTCGGAAAACATCGCATATATTTAAGCAAACAGGATAGGGTGGCCATAAACTGGGAAGCCCCAATAAACCCGCAAAAACCACTAGAAATCTGCAGTGAGGAGGTAAACCTCCAACTCGGAGCTGACTAACTGAGGTCATTATTGCGGATACTCAACACTCATGTAGCCATATTCGAGCACACCGGCAGATACAATCAGACCACGACCTTCCAACATGAAATCTGGGTAAAAAAATCTCCCCTCAAATAGCTGCCGTTCAGGCAACATGTCCGCCTACTGCAGGCAAATAATATTAGACCAGGTATCCGAGATGAAAGCGCGAGGAATAGTGGAGCCATCTGACTCACAATATAACGCCAGAGTGGTACTTGCACCAAAGCAATATAGCGAATTCCGTTTTTATTTCAACTACTGGACCTTAAACGATACCACATACCCTATAGCACCCCAACTATATACCTTGCGAATATGCTCCGCGACCTAGGGGACGTGTGTATATTCTCCAATCTAGACATGCACAGTGGGTACTGGCAAATCCCGGTACACCCAGGGTCCAGGAAATATATGGCGTTTACAACCCCAGAAGGCGAAACCCTGCAGTTCTGTGTAGTGCCCTTCGGTTTGAAGAATGCACACACTACTTTCCAATTACTTATATCAGCAGCAGTTTTGACAGGCTATAGTGGCCAGTTTTGCCTAGCGTACCTGGACGATCAGATGAATGGAAAATTTGGGTACCCCACGAGCTACAAACCAGTATCCATGATCACCACCATGCAGGACACCCGGGCTTTCACAAGACCTTAAGGGCCCTGACCACCAGATACACATGGCAAGGAATTAGTTGATATGTGAGGGAATATGTCGCCAGGTGCCGGACTTGTTATGAAAACAAGGCCTACCCTACACCAAAGATGTGATACACACCTCATCGGCCGAAAATACCATGGACCAACATCGCTGTCGATATCATGGGCCCCTACCCATGCACACCCCGAGGAAAGAGATACCTCCTTGTCGTGACATACCAGTTCTCCAGGTGGACAGAGATGTTCCCATTACCTAACCAGGAGGCCAATACGATTATCCGGAAAATGGAGCGACATGTTTATCCACTATGGGGGTATCCGTAATGTGTGTTAACCGACAATTGAGCCCAGTTTACGGGAAGAAAATGGACCAAAGCCTGAGAAACATGGAGGGCGTAAAACTGGATGACTCCATCGTACCGCTTGCAGGCAAACCCTACCGAATGCCGGAATCAGGAATTAAAGAAGAGTTTACGCATAACAATGGGCACGAATCATACTCAATGGGACATACAACTTCCTGAAATCCTGTATACATTGCGATGTCGGCACAATGACGAAATTGGAACTTCTCCCAGCCATCTCATACTGGGACACAACCTCCACCGACCTGGGGAGAGGCAGTGGGAAATCGAACATACAAAACTTCCCTCCCCGAAGAAATACGAACAGCGGCGATTAAGAGAAAAGGGCTGGCTCAGAGAAACCAACAACAGTATATCCAGCATAAATACCCAGAACAAGAAACCGTCGGACACCACTTGCCCGAGGGGATTCACATATTAATACCTAACTATCCTTTGAGCCAAGCCAGCGATAAATTCTGTGCGGGATTTGCATCTTAAAAGCAAGGGACGTATATAGTAGTTGGGAGACAGGGGAATGTGTATTGGGCGGAGGACGAGATAGGCAATATAGGGAAGGTGCCACGCAACCAGATACGCCCTATACTCGAACCCTACACAAATGGTCCCACAGGAATTACAAAGGACAGCCCAGAGGATACCTGCAGTGGGTCACTAGGTCACCGGACGATGGACAAGATCGAGGGAAGAGAGGGTCAAAACGATAAGCTGGCCGTTCCCCCTACGCACTATCTCAGTGTCCCAAGGGCGCACGAGCCACTGCACCTGCCGATAGCAGAGCCCGAGCCAACAGCAGCTTACCGGGCCAAATATATGCAGGCGCCAGATGAAGCGAGAGGAAGCGAACTTGCGAGCAAAGAAGACAAAGTGAGAGAAAGTGGACTAGCCAGTGAAGGAGAAGGTATGCACAAAGAAGAAAAAGTGGGTGAAAGCGGATGGGTGAGCGAAGGGGAACAGGCGAGTGGGAGAAAGGGAAAGGACAGCCTCAGAAAAGGAGGGCGAGAAAGTGAAGGGTGGACAGGAAGTAAACGAGGAAGAGATAGAAGGTTTAAACAACGAAGAAATAGAAACCGCAAGTGAAATAGCAGGGAATAGAGGCCGTAGGATGAAACAAATGGCGAGTATAGCACAACCCCAAGACGAGTTAACACCAACCGAGAAACGAACCCGAGAAAATATCCGAGAGGCGAGGATGTACTGGAGGACAGCAGCCGACCCGAGGTCAAGGGCCAGCAGCAACCTGGAGAGGGCCCCAGGACACCTTGACGAGACGATGGTAACGCTGACTTCGTCCCCGCACGCTGTCAGGGATCCAGTGCGGGAAAACACGCCCCCTAGTCCGACGAGGATCNGAACCAGTATGGGGAGAAACGCCCCATAGTCCGCCAGGGAACAAAGCCAGGCGAGTACAGCCTTAGCGCACCTGCAGAGGCCGAGAGGAACCCGGTCCCTTCCGGGACCATCGCAAGTACAAACCACGTAAACTGCACCTACCACCCCAGTAACAGACTCTGTGTGAAATCAGGTAAATGTTATTTTTTTCATGTCACCTGCTGAGAGACAGGGCTGGTATACCTGAACTGAAGTCAACTAAGTGTTTTTATTTTTGCCTGTGTAGCCGAGTGATAATATGTGAGACATCGGGAAATAAGTTCAGCGAGTAATAACAGCAGGATGTCCAGAACCTAAAATGGCCAGATTCCTATACCTGAGTTTGCTAAATGTAGAAGGTAAGAATATAAGCCCGCAGCTGAATTGGAGTGTGTATATTTGGACGGGCCGCAAGTGTGTTTATATTGCCGGGGTTTAAATAAGTTTTAGTTTTTTTTATATACTTCCACCGCTGGAAGACGCTGGAAAGGCAGGATAAGATAAGGGTTTTAGCATTTGTTTTTTTTTCTTGATAAGGCTGTGAGCCGTCCCTTAACAGTAAAATGTACCATGTGTAAGTTTAGCGATAGGTTAAGTGTGTGTTTGATTCTCCCTAATGGAAGACTATTTGTAAAAATAGCAGTGTGCCATACATTAGCAAGGATAGAGTTTCCCAGCCTAGCAGATAAGAGGGTTTTTATTTGTACAGCCTACCCGCAGAGGTAAAAGTAAATACCTGTCACAAATGCGTAAATGCTTTCTGTTAGATGTGCAAATTACCGGCCCTATGCCACAATTGTTTGCCTATACACAAAAAATTCCCAGATTTGCAAGTGCGACAGAAGCACAGAAGAACAATTAAGTGCTCAGAGAGATCACTTTAGGGCATGTTGTATATCTGTGTAAACCTGTGCAATGTATGTAACCATGTAAGAAAGTGTGTAATTACTGTACGGAATCCGATATGTGGTACCACGTTTATGTTTGTTTAGCGAGTTCAAATAGTTGATCGGCCTGTGAAGAATGAAAGAAAATAGGTTGTACATTGTAAAGTAATCATGCCTCCGGGGAAATGTGTAAGCAGAGCCAGAGTGTTAGACCCTTCTTGCAGACAGGAGGCTAGGCAGGTATGAACTGCTGGGCGCGTGTCCTTGGTTAACAGGAGGAAGAGGGGATAAGAGGAATGCGAAGAGTCGAAGTGGAGGGGAATCACAGCTGTCGTATGTTCACGAGACACGGAGCGCGAACGTAGTGAAAGCCACAGGACAGAACAGGAGCTATAGAGATGCAACTGAAAACCGAAATCTTGTCACAGATTGTGTCAGCACCGAAGATACAGGGGGATTTGACGCGTAATGCATATTTGAAGTATGTGTAAGAAAGGCATTGTCACAACCCTCACCCTGCCATCGTAAACGAGTGTAGGGCCTCCTGGATGGCACGTGTTGCTAGTTAACGTGTGCAGAGGTCAAGCCGAGGTGGGGTAGCACTTTCTGCCCACGGGCCTCTCCCCCACATCCTAGCAAACAATGTGAAAGTTGTACATGCCTAATAAATTACGCGATATGCTGGCAATTTCTGCCCACGAGAGAAATTAAAACACATGTTGAAGGTGGATACGCAGCAAGAATAAGCTGTCAGCATATGGCAGGGGCAACTGGCCCACACCACCCCCTGCCCCATCCACCAACAAGGGAGGCATGTGTAGGAATCTAGGGAGGGCACCAAGAGAGTTTAAAAGCCTCTTTGCAGGGAGGGTGGGGAAACAGTTGAATCAGGTCAGTTGAACCAGAAGTTCGCGAGAGTAAGGCGGAGTGAGAGGTTACCAGGAGAAGAGAGTTGTGGAGGCGTATGTCGAGAAGCGAACCCTGAGCAGCAGTTGTGGAGAGACTGTAACAAAACCAGGGCCTTTCTAAGGCCGCTCGAAGCGCTGGATCTCAGTCAGCCGACAGCAGACCAAGAACTACAAGCAGAGCTAAGTATCAAGTCGTCTCCCAAAGAAACACCTCACCCCCCTCCCCCAACACCAAAGACACCACCTTCTGTTCGGACGAATACGTTATTTAGGGTACCACTTGGATTTGTGTCTGTATATTGTAATTTCGCGACAATATAACCACCAGTAACTTGAAACCCTGAAATACTACCTTTTTGAATAACCCCATTCAACAACCAAGGCACCTTATAGTCTGTGCCATTTAACATTTACTGAGATCCTATGACCCACAGGTGGGGAATAGCATCAAGATATTGCCTCTCATTCAGGCAACTCCACATGCCTTATTTCAGCAGAACAATGCCTGGCCACATGTGGCGAGAAATATGCAGGCCTTCTCCAATGAAAGACGGGTACCAATGCTTCCCTGGTCTGCACATTCACCTGATAATATCGAACATGTCTGGAATATGGTTGTTCGGTGACGTGTTTGTCACATCCCTCCAGCAACCATTGTTGATGCTTTGTGAACTCGCATACAAACCACGTTGAGAGAGATTCCCCAGGAACATATACATATCCTCTTTGATTCCATGCAACGACATGTAGGGGCTTTGATTTGATTGTAGCACATGGGTGCTTCATACAATACAGAATTCTCAATAACGGAGTTCATGTACAGTACTGTAATTTTATTAATTTGTTTATTGTCTTGCACCTTATCTGTGGTATAAAATTGATTTCAATCGCATGTATCATTATTCGTGTTAAATTTTTCACAAACATTAGAGTATTTATAGTAGAAGTACCAAACTCGGTAGGAATAATGTCTAGATTATTGGCCACAAGATTTGAATGGTTCACAGCTTCCATCTGTACAACCATATACTGCCAGGTGATATTGTTGTTTACTAGTGCTAATAGCCTCGTGGACAGTAGGAGTTAAGTTGTTGAAGAAAAAACATAGACTTGGACAAGAGTAACAGGACATTATAAGTGAAGTCCTATTATCAATGGAACAGCAATGCTGCAGGTGCACCTAGAGAATATCGCTAGTTGAGAGGACTACGGAAGCGATTTCACGCCTGCTTTGCAGAACATGATGAAAATGTTTGCAGCAAACTGGATAGCTGAGTGTTGCTCCCGGGAAGAGACTGGCGAAACGACTGATAGTCAAGCAGTGCGCGAGCTGTGTCATGGCAGCTGTACATTCAATGCTCCAAGGTTCGGAAGGTGATGCGAACCATTCTGAAATGGTATTCGTACAAAATTCTCATAGCACAGCAGCTGACACAACAGGATACAACGTGCTGTCGTCGCTCTCCACTTCCTCACAAGGATTGAAGATGATGTGACCTGGCCTTGGAACATCCTATGTATGGAGTGATGAAGCACAATTTCCTTATGAGTGCAGTGTACGCACATACTTGCCGAGTGTGGGGATCTTCACCTCCATTCAATGTGCATGAAGTACCTCTCCATAGTGAATGTGTCATCGTGGGGTGTAGTTTTACAGCATGTTTCATCATTGGTCCATTGATCTTTGAGGAGGTTGGAACCACAGGTCCAAAGGTATGCAGTGTGACTGGACAAGGTTACTGCAATGTTCTTCGACAAATGTGATACTCTCCCTGCAAGATGGGTCTCCACTACATATCGCTAGTCCATTTCACCAGCTTCTTCGTAAAACATTTGGTGGCTATCGAATTCTCAGCCAATCAGAGTTTATCAGGGAAATGTTCGCACATGTGCCGATCTGAAGAGAGCATATCGAGTGAGGTATCAACCATGCCCATGGAGATGCTTCGTGCAGCATTGCAAAATGCAGTCCTTCACTTTCAGACTGTGTTGGACACTGATGGGCACCATTCGGAGCACACGTTGTAATGGATGCTACATCTACAAAAACTAGGCATATTTTCTGATACAGTAACGCAAAAAACAGGTCTTCAAAAGAATTGATTATTCATTATTTCTCTTCCCAGTATCCTTGGAATTTTTTCCCATTCTGTTTCCTGTTGTGTTAGCTCGTTTTCCACATAGAATATGTTAACTAGGGAAATTTTAATTAAAACCACCCTCGGCATATAGTCTATGTCAGTTCTGAAGCAGTAAAAACAGTTTTTGATAGAGTAGTTGAAGCAGATTTTTTTTGATAGTAACACAACCAGAATGAACGATAAATGTCTGAGTTTCTGGATACTGGATTATTAAACGATAAAGTAAAAAAAGCACATAAATATGGGCTCCAATTCAACCCCCATCCATGAAAAGTGAGGGGTTTGGCAGCACATTTATGCAAAATAAAATGTAACTGTATCACTTTGTGTGTTGTTTCCTATGGATTTGTAATTTACCATACATGGTGAGCAAAAATCCCGTCTTGGGTTTTGAAGCTAAATACCGCCGTTTTCGAGAAATTAATTCATACTATTTCGACAATGACACACAAAGTCTGGCACATTGCAACAAATTTGCTGTTGGTGCATAATGTTGCTGTTTTAAACAACACTGTGTAGTGTTGGAACAAGTCGTGTTTCATTTGGTATCCATACCCACCCCAACAAACTGTAGTTGATATGCAAGTAGGCATGTGGTGGCGAAGTGGCCAGACTGCTCGCCTACCACCACGGTGAATCGGACTCGATTCCCGATGGGGTCGACACGACTATTCCTATCTGGGAAACGTGGCAGACGTTACCATTGGCCAGTGGTTTTTTTTGTGAGCACACTCGTTTCACCACCATGTAATTTCGCCATTGCTCCATCTCCACCCCACACGACCTGCATTGCCATGAATTAATTTCTCGAAAACTGCGGCATTTAACTTAAAAACACAAGAAGGAATGTTTGACCACCGTGTACGGTAGATTATAAATTGACAGGAATCAACAAACAAAGTGGTACAGTTACACTTTTATTTGCACAAGTGTGGTGCCAACCCCTCCCTTTTCATGGATGGGAGTGGACATAGGAGCCCATATTTTTTGCTTCGTAGCTCGTTTAATTATGCAGCATCCAGAAACTCAGATATTATATCATTCATTCTGGCTGTGTTACTTGCAAAAAATATCTACTTCCACTACACATTCAAGGGAGGTTTTCACTCCTTCGGAATAGACTTAGGCTATATGTCGTGTATATATTTTAGAGATATTTTTTGACAAGGAATCACCTGCCGAAGTGTGTCGGTAACGTTCAGTTTCATCCTCTATATGCAGCCTGATGTGTGGTGTTATTTACATACAGCGAATATGTTAAATTCTAACATCACAGTTTAAGAAGTGTACTAGAATTTTTATTTTACATTGAGCGCACTCCCCCCTCTTTTATTTCTTACTCATCGACCCAGCAGCTTTAAGGGCGTNACAAAAAAAAAAAAAAAAAAAAAAACGTATACCGCATGCGAGTAGATAGAAAATGAGAGAACTGAGACAGAGGTTTGGAGTGTAGGGGGGTAGGAGCCCATGGAATCTGGCAGAGGATCAGAGGTGACCTTTGTCATTGATCTTGACCTGAAATGTCCTGTTTCCCCGGAAAACAGTCAAAATTACTAGATTTTCCCTAAAAATGTTCTGAATTTTCCTCCAACTCTACAAACTTCACCTTGTCCTTTGACCTTTTCTTGATCTTTATTGGGATTACTTTTGCAGACTGCAGGCCTCAAAGCCTTGGATCCATCCACCATATTGGATTTCATCACTGCCACCATCTTGTTTCTATAATTTTCCTGTTCATGTTGTCATTCTGCCTTGGTGGACATGGGTGTGGGGCTTAGAACGATAGGATGGACGCCATATTTACCTGGACCTTTGACCTTGACTAGACATACTGACAAGAGCGTGGAACGAGCTTGATTATCGCATAGATGTCGTTCGAGCCGCTCATGGTGGTCACATTGAACATTTATGAATGTATGGCAAACAAACTTCCACGGTTCATTTTATTGGTCAATCAAAGTTGTAGGTTGTTTGGTTTTGACTTTATAGACCTTCAAATTTGGGGTATTCTTTTATAATTATAATGTACAACATATCAGATCAATATGAGGCCAACTAAAGTTATATGATTCATTACGCATTAAGCCCTTTTAAAATCATATTTATCCGTAATTTAGACACTTATTGTACCATCGAATTCACACTATAGTCAACAATCAAGAACTAAAAAAGACTGCTATGTTTCACTATACCTTAAACTTTCATAATCATAATTGGCAGCCATTTTAGAAGCATTTATGTAAGGGGCAAATGGTTTCAGGACTGATTCGTATTTGTCATCACAAACGACGTTAGACGCCTTATTGTATTTTATAGTTTTTACCGTGCATTTATTTTGTGTTCATATTTTACCACATTTAACTTTAAAATGTAATCCTCGTCCTGAATATAACCAAATTCATTAAAATACATTCAGCATAAAATGTTTTCAAAATTAATTCTCTCACTTGTTTAAAAAAACCACAAATATTTATTTATTTTTTTACATGCGATCTTAGCATGCAAGTAGTAATATTACACAGTAAAGACGTATTTGTTAGTTTCATTGCATTTCTGAACTCACACATTGAAAAAGCGTACACCATGTTCAGGTTTTATTTAAAACAAATGTAATCATTTCACTAAAAAAAAGACGAAAACTTTATTACAGCTAATCATAATAAAAAGCATTGCTAACACACGGAATGTTTCATTTAAGCTTTGCCATTATTTTTAATAAAGGTTTTTTCATTCGATAATCCAACCTCCTTCATGCTATATTACGAAACGCCGCTATCAATCATGACCTCCTGCCCTGCGTATATGAAAGACACAAACATAGTGTATGTATGAACATCAATGGTTTATAGGGTAAATAACTGGCTGGCAGCAAGGACGACACTGCTCGAGCGCTATATTTACTCCCAGCACGATCAAATCGCATTCCTTTGTCAATAGCACCAAGCAATAGCCACAGGTTACACAGAAACGTAATGTGGTGGTGCCTCTAAGTTCATAGCTGTCTGATATAGGTATAATGCACTTAAAACACATTCTAACAAAGCCACCAACTTNTCATGCTATATTACGAAACGCCGCTATCAATCATGACCTCCTGCCCTGCGTATATGAAAGACACAAACATAGTGTATATATGAACATCAATGGTTTATAGGGTAAATAACTGGCTGGCAGCAAGGACGACACTGCTCGAGCGCTATATTTACTCCCAGCACGATCAAATCGCATTCCTTTGTCAATAGCACCAAGCAATAGCCACAGAGTACACAGAAACGCAATGTGGTGGTGCCTCTAAGTTCATAGCTGTCTGATATAGGTATAATGCACTTAAAACACATTCTAACAAAGCCACCAACTTTCCTGTATTTGAGACTACGGCTTGCTACATATATACTTTAAAAATTCTAAGATCAATCGCTATGCCTACTGAAGTCAATGTGGTATCGAATACATGCCGATAATCAAATTTTATGGTGTCACATTAGCACTCGACTCGAAAACACGACCCCGAAAATATATAACACTTAGTATGTTTACGTACACAATTCTATGCTCATAAAACTCATTATGGTACTGCTCATTGCATTATAATCACGTTTTCTAACATTATATTCAAATTCTCTTTGAAAATACGAATCCGTAGACATGCTGCTCGATATACTAATTTAAAACTTAAATAAAAATATTTTTATTTAAATACATGACTTATTTACAAAATTGTGCTTTTCATAATCTATTGTTACGGCATCATATACTGAAAATTCGTCTTAGAAATACGAATCAACTGACAAATTGCTTGGCATAATCTTTTCTGTATGTTTTAAAAGTAAAATAAAATATACTACATTAAAAAACATTACTTTTATTTATAAAATAATTTTTTTGTATAATTGATGGATGTTACATCATAATCAAAATTTTTTTTAATAACGAGAATCCATAGAGAGGTCGCTTGATAAACTTTTGTCTGTAAGTTTAAAAGTTAACCTCTTATTTTAAAATAATGCATTTTCAGTGCTTTGTCAACATGACTGTTGTACAAGTTAACAAGTTATTTTTAAATATTCATCATTTAGACCTGTACTAGCACCCGTGTCCTGGTGGCTCAGTCGGAAAATAGTGGTCAACTATGCTTATTCGAGGGCTTAGGGTGTTCTTGACTCCACCGCCCTATTCGTCATCAAGAGTGATGCCTATGTTATGAATTTGACGACTATACCTTAAACAGCTCGGAAAGTATTGCTAACTATGCCTATAATTTTGTAGGAGTCGGATATAGACATACTGTACTTTGTGTAATTAGCAGAGGTGTGTTTATCTTAGGCTTACTTTGCATAGGTCGTAGAATATGCTTGTAGCAAGATTGAGTGACAGCATGAAGCAACATGAGAATGAAATGAACATAACAATTCCTGAAACAAGATGGTTGGTGTTGACATGGAAAAACTGAGTATGAACTAGAACTTTCATGAAACAAGATAGCCAATGTTGACATAGAATGCCAGAGCATGAACTGGAAAATTATAGAAACAAGATGGCAACATGGAATAGCAGACCATGAAGTATCAAGTTAGAATGACAGAGCATGAACTGGAACATTCTTGTATCAAGGTCATGCTATTTTTAGACTGATTGACTCATGAAAATTTAGGTTAGGAAACTTTTTGCAGGAAATTTGGCAGTTTTTGAGGAAAATTCAGGAAAATTTTAGGGAAATTCTATAAATTTTGATCATGTCACATCTAGAAACAAGATTTCGAGGTGGAATAACAGACCATGAACTGGAACATTATTGAAACCTGGTATTAGTATGAAATGACAGAGCATGAACTGGAAAAATCTAGAAAGGAAATGGTGGCGTGGATTGACAGAGCGTGAACTGGATAATTCTACAAACAAGATGGTGGCTGTAATGCAGTTCAATATGGTGGACGGCTCTGAGGCTCTGAAGCCAGCAGCCCCTGCACCAGATCCCCATAAAGGTAAAGGGCAATATCGAGGTCAAAAGTAAAAAGTTAAGGTCAAGTTTGCAGATTTGGATGGAAATTCGAAAAGTTTTGAAGGAAATTCTAGAAATGTTGGGTGTTTTCTGGGGAAATAGGACATTTGAGGACAATGTCAATCTCAATGTCATGGTCACCTCTGGTTCTATGCCAGATGCTACTACTGGTCCACTGCCAGATGTCATGAGCTCCTACCCTCCTGCATCCCACTCCCCTCTCCCAGTTCTCTCATTTTCAATCTACTCATGCGAACTGAAAACTTTCCTAACTACCTCTTGTCAGTATTAGTAACGCGAACAGCGAAACTACTCACAGCGATAGACATACGAGAGGAATCAGAGAAATAGTGTTTAATAAGAGAGAATATTATTTATTTGCCATTTTCTTGGTCTATTACTGGTTGAAACACGCGTATTTTGTGAAGCAGACTGCCGACTCTTCAATCAATGACATCAGGCCTTCAGCCTGGAAACTCAACACTTGTCACAGTGAAGGCGACTACAACGCTCGGTCGCGAGGTCTTTATTTAAGTTTATGGAGCAATATTTGTGGTAATATGGAAGTGGTAGCAGATATGAGCTTTATATCTCCGCCATGTTTCTGGCACCGCAGTGCGGCGATGTACGAACGACGATGGCAACTTAATTTCGAGGCACTGTAGAGACCGGAGTCTTTGAAAATAAACGGCCTGGCCAAAATGATATTGCGCCTGTGTCCGCGAGCCTGCGTGCGAGATGCGTAGGCGCTGGTAATTAACTGCGAGAGCTATAACGACGGGGATGCGCGTGTGTTCAAACAAAAGGGGTTGTGGAGAGTGATGGCGGCACTGATATCCCTCTGTGATGTTCATGTCCCTCCACCACACTTCCGAACTGATTTAAACAGCGCCATGGCTTTCATTTACAGTCTTTCGACATGTCGCAACGGTCTAAGCAGCCTCTACTTGGTCACACATTGTTACTCGTGCTTCTTAGCCTCGTAACGACCTACTGATTTTCAACGACGCAGAAAGAAAAATATTCCAATTCTCTAACAGTGTACCCACAAATTATTTTTCATTCTGGTCACCACAGTAAACATTATTAACGTATAAAATCAACCAAGTCTACCGTATTGTGGACTTTCTTGACATATCTTTACTTATCAACTACTGCTCGTAAAAAAATTAAGTAAATCATAAACTAAATTCTGATTGCTGTTTCGCATTAATTAGTTCACATTTCCGAACAAAAAATTTAATGTAACCTGTTGAAAAGTCAGCTTTTAACAAAAAAATTGTAGATTATAAATATTGTCTCGAAATTATAAATGATAGCTACCGACTTTTTACAGACACAAAATACAGTAAAGATAGCGGATCTGCTAAAGTGGCGCAGAAAACAATTCCCTTAGAAAAAATATTGTGAAATTTATACAAAAATTGATATAATAATATAATGCGTTAAAGCTTTACTTGCTGTGAGTGATTATACTTGAACTACATTTTAATATTCAGGAATTTGACGGTAAGAGAGCTTCAATTTTTTAAAAACCACACATGCCATTGTTGTTTATAACTTGACTTCAAGCATGTTTTATTAATTGTTGTCCCCATTTCAAATTTTACTCACCGAATATTTCGAAGTATTTTACGGAATTAATTTTGGGAAAGGAATTCCGCAACATGAGGTGAGCTATCTGCGAGAAGAGCCGGAAACATAGAGAGTAATACGTCGCACCTTTCCTCTGTAAAAATAAATATCACAAAAATATTGATAAATAAATTAACACTGAAAGTTTTTAATCGATGATTGAAATGATTGCAGAAGGATTAACTACTTTAACGCACTAGTGACGAACACGTATATATAATTAAAAAGACAAAAAGATAGACGAATAACGTGACGCTCCCCGCGTCCAGGCATTTTTTGCCGCCAGAACACATGCGCTAGCGAAGCCTGCCGACGGTCTACACCAATAAATATTAAGGGCGGAGAACGTGTCCAAATAAAGGATCCCGCGCCTCACAGCTGCAAAGACGGGCCACCCAAGTTTTCTGCACGTGCAGGCGGCATCCGGAGGCAACGGAAGCCACCAGGGCACGAACACAGCTACACTGGGCAGCCGCCCCAAGATACGCCGAGGTCCCACGACCCCGGGCTTCACCGCAATAAAACCAAGAAAAGCTTTTAGCGGGTGTACGAGAAGAATAGCAGCATATCCGGGGACAAGGGATGGACCAGTGTGGGCACTGATCCAAAGGCCACCCGCCAAGTAAGCACGTGCAGAACGAGACAATGAAACGGCCATACCAGAACCGAAGGTCCATGATGGGCAGCCCGAGCCCCAGACACTTGTTTATTACTCCCCGGAACACGTGCAGACGAGGCAGTTTGAATATGGCGAGGGAGGCTACAAAACGAGAGCAGTCCGAGGAAACGAGTCAGTCAGCGGACGGGCGTCGACGAGCGCGGAGCGGGTCGCCAACGACGGGCAGCCTACGAGAGTCCGAAGACGCGGCGCGATTCCGGAAGAGCCAGCCGACATCGGACGCAGCGGCCTGCCAGTTTCCAGTTCACCAGATCTCAACTGCAGGATCAACTACCAGCACAACAGGACAGATAAGTACAGTCATCCAGCGTGTGTGAAGGACCCTGAGTAGTGTTCCGCGAGTGCTACGAATATCTAGAATCACCCAGCAAGTACGAAGCAGATTATCCCCCCCCCCACGACGCGAACGATACGTAATCCACGTATAGGAACGGGAGGGAGTTGTCTCGAGAACTTGTGTGGCAATTAACTTGTTTTAAAGCAATAATAAAACTAGAGATTTTTCTTGAACTCTTAATCATTACAGTGTATTGATTTATTAGGAAATTGTACCTTTAGAGAACAGTGTGAATCACCTTCCCCCAAAACCACAGCTCGGGGTGATCTCAAACGTATTACTCCAAAACAGGACAGACAACGAAAGTAAAGCCAAAGAAAAGACAACACGATGACGAAAATGAAAACACCACAGGAGTGAACAAAACTGTGCAAAAAAAAACAATATCGGTGGACACAGCTGAACAACGAAATTCAAAACAAACACAAATAGGACAAAAA
Source organism: Clitarchus hookeri (assembly GCA_002778355.1). Lineage (NCBI taxonomy): Eukaryota > Metazoa > Arthropoda > Insecta > Phasmatodea > Phasmatidae > Clitarchus > Clitarchus hookeri. Next base: position 183,833 of record NQII01003866.1, on the reverse strand, counting down.
CCACAATGAAACACAAGTCAGAAAAAGTATTCCCTGTCAGATTATAAAACCATATAAATCAACACAAATAATAACACAGAAACCACAAAATAACCAGAGAAAAGAATAGATAAACCAACAGAGAAGACAAAGAGCGACGAAAATAACACATCAAATAATAAGTATTCACGTCGTTTCGGAGCCTGAAATCTGTCCCCTTCTTCAGGCGAGACACTGTAAGGACAATCACAGGCGAAATGTGCAGTTTATGGGCAGGTGTCTGAGTTTTGAACCCTAGTTCTCGTGGCTCCCGGTACACAGTCATAGTGCTAGCTGTACAATTAGTGGCACTGCGGAACTCATGGTATACTGTGACATGCGTTGTTCCCGTACCTCTGTATGTCTGTACCCTGCAGTGGTTTAGCCATTGAGTAAAGATATACCACTGTGACATCTACCCTCTCTTTCACTCATAATCCATCTCGGTCACTCCCAGACCAAACTCCGCAACAGAAGAACGTGTTCTGAATGTCCGCTATACCCACGAAGCTGGAACAGACAAGATTGCGGACACCCGAGTAATTACCTCAAGCTGTAGATGTCCGTTTACGAAAACATTACGGGTTCTGTAAAACCTATGTATGTACAAAATGAAACGTAATGTATGCGTATGTAACGGGAAACGTTGCAAATTACTCATACGGTCAAAATAAAACAATAAACACAACTTAATAAAATACGCGATAACTGTGGATTTATGTACTGCACTTACAATAAGTAGAATGTAAGTCTAGCTCAGTGGGTCTGCGCCAAGTAATTATAGGCTTTAGGGTTCAAATCTCCGTAATGTAACGAACTTTTTTATGTGATACATTATTGCTGTTTATAACATACAAACGAGCGGGCCCGGCTTCGCCAGGCAATAATTTAATTTTTACAGCGATACTTTGAAAGACAGAAATGGTTACTGTGGGTCACCCTTAAAATATAAAGATATGCTATCGCGGACTTTTCTGTAGACCTTTTTGAGAGCTAGCCATGTAAGCGCCCTTAAAAGCTGTTTTTCACGACTTGATTACAAACGGTTTGACATTTATCTACTATCCTTACGTTAAATATAAATTTATTATACACCAAAACCTTCCTCAAGAAATATTTTAAATGGTGTTGGAAACCGCATCAAAATCCATGAAGTAGTTTAGACGTACAAAGCGAATACACAGACAGAGGTGGATAAGCGACTTTGTTTTATACTATTTAGAGATGTATGTTGTTAGAAAACGTTTATTTCCAGAATCCCTTCGTCTAAAAGCAATAATACGCAAGTGACAGCACAGTGCAATCGACTAGCTGTCGTTGTTTGCTAAACAAATTGATTGGTTTCTAAAGTAGATAATTTGGGTTGTGTAACGTGGGTAATGTCAACAGGTACACATAAAAGCCTTAAGTTTAATATTGTGAGAGTTTTGACTTATTTTGGCATTCTAACCGTAAAAGCTTGTTTAATAATGGTAGGGGGAGGGGGTCATATCAGGACACATCCCCTCTCCAAAATGAAAATAAAATATTCCGAAATAAAATTTAAAAACAAAAGGACTACTTTTATTTTATCTTGTTACAAATATGTGATCACCCTGGAACATGAAGGATGTCTNAATTTAAAAACAAAAGGACTACTTTTATTTTATCTTGTTACAAATATGTGATCACCCTGGAACATGAAGGATGTCTTAGAATTTTGTGGTTCCATGTCTGTATAATAGCTCATTGATTATAAATATTTTGCTTTAACTATCAGTTTTTTTATATTATAGCTTTCGTATTTTTTCCAATAGTAGAAATATGACCTTCCCCCCCCCTTTTTTTTTCCAACGCACTCCCAAAGTAAACACCTAGTACGCCCCTGTTTACATAATTTCCTAAAGTTTTAATGAGTGGCGCAAAAATCCGTCGTACATAAATGTGAATACGCCTTGTTTTCCATGCATAAGAAATAAGAAGTGCCGTTACTCATATCATTTTCCATATGTTAATAGTACTCGTACCTATAAACCTAAATAACTGCAGTCTTCAGGATAAAGAAACAATCTTCGTCCTTTTTGGATGCACCACAAAACACATACATATAATATTTGATTGCATTTGTACTCCTGCCTCCCCCCACCCCCCTTGCTCGCTTCTCCGGGGTTGTTTTGCAATCCAGTTTAAGATTTATTGGTCACACTTTAGGTAACGTGTGGGTATGAACTGATGCGTTCTTTCTTCTCTTCTGCTATAGGAACTTGTATGTCTTCTGTAGTGCCTATTGGTATAACAGAAGATAGTAGGAATTGGGTATCATGTAGGGACGGCTTAAAAGACTCACACCTCTCGCAGAATTTAGACACCGGAAACTTCATAAAACCCTTTTTAAATATCGGAAGACATACAATTTTTAATATATGATACACTACATACTGCTAGACTCTTACAAATATATTAACATTGACACTGTTAAGTGGTAAGGAAATGCTAGTAAAGAGAAGAAAATACCCACGATGAACGAATCGAAACTAAATTTACTGTATGAATTAAAACTCCTCGTTATGAAGATGATCTTAAATGTGTTAAAATATAATCGCTCGTATAGTATAATCGTGCAGTCAAAATGAGTGGTCGTTAACGAAAAAAAGTATTTATTCATTCAACAAACATGGGTACAGAGAACATAACTGCTTTTAGAAAAAATTAATTATAATTATGTAAACATATCACAAAGTTAACACACAAGGATGCCCTACTGTCACAAACAATTCAAATTTTTACATATGGTTCGTAAATTGTTGTCACTAGGAGACGACAAACATCCCATAATACACGAAAAATTTTGACATAGTCAATATATTCAAAAATTTTCTGTTCTTCTTGGTAACAACGGTACATTATGAGCAGCGAAATAATTTGATTCGTCTGCGTTTAAACACACCTGCACACCTCAATTTAGCGTAGGTTTCGAAGTCTGAAGTAAAGCTGAGTTTACAACAGAAAAAGGATGCGTTGAATTATGGATTAAGACGTGTGCAGAAGAAACGAAAGTGTGTTCTCTTATGTTATGGTTCCCAATGGAACTTAGTAGGTCATGAGCGTTGTTGGGATTTCCTTAAGCGTTGAAAGAAATAGTTATATTTTTCGTATTAAGGGAAACTTTTGAGGCTACGACCAATCAGTACAGAGCAACCGGTGTTGTTAACGGGAAAATGTTATTTATAGTAATGTAAGTACAAAAAAATATATTAAAAAGGCGTGTTTGCACATATTGGCGATTATATTTGTTCACAAAATTAAGCTTCTCTTATAGAAAAGGTCGGCTTTGAAGTATGATCTGCTTAAATATGCTTGTGATATACTAGGTTAGGTTAGGAACCAAAGTAAACATGACAGGCTTACCGCCGGTTTCCATTGGCTCAAATTAAGAATTAAAACATTATTGGAAAACTGCAAATACAGGAGACGTGTTTCCGTATGACATATAAGCGATTACTGCATACTTCTAAGCACATGATTATTTTATTGTAGACCCAGTTTAACTATTTGCGAATGGCATATAGATATTGCATTCAACCGATTTTTAGAGTAAAAATAGTTATCGTTTGTAATGAATCGTCTTAGTCCGAAGTAGAATATTGCGACTCTCTTTGTTATGTCTAGATTGCATGCGTTCTTTATTGTTATCATTACTGATAATAACTTCATTGTCAACTTTTTTTGCACTGTTTTAAGTTCGAGGTTTCAGTGTAGAATATAAAATGGTGTGCTGTGTTACACTCGTGTAACCGTAGACAGACATAGCTGCCACCTTTTTAGACAAAAACCACTCATGCACATAATTATTTTAAACATGAACCTTACAGAGACGAAAATTGTATTGTCACTTTAAAAACCAAAAACTTCTGTTAGAGTTGAGCCTTATACGTTATCATCAATGTCCTATTCCCGCAGTATGCGTAAGGTTTTCTGCTTTGCGTCCTTTGCATGCAATTACTTTAGCATAATGACAAAGTTAGACAACTGGGGGGTTGAATCTATAAATAGGTTAGGAAAGGTTCCAAGAGTAATTGCCCCAAGTAAAAATAATAAAAACACCAATGACGTACAAAATGAAGGTAACAAGGAAGGTAAAGAGTTTAATGTTGAAGGTAGAAAGGCAGATGTTATCAATAAAGAGAATAGAAATGCATATAATTTTGAGGAGAGTGTACCTAACTGATGGGAAGTCAGTAAGTTAAAGAGAAATGTAATAGAGGAAGGGAGACTTTAGGTTAGTGGGGTTCGACCAAATGGTAATAGTGAATTAAAGCTGCGAGAGGTATCAGCTGTTGAATTGCAACAGGCACGAGTTGCTGAGAGTAAGGGGTATTCTAGATTGAAACATTATGAAGTGTTCAGGCAACGTTTTGAAAGGAGAAAACAAAGATATAAACCCAGGGTCAGTAAAGTAGTCAGGAAAAGGATAAGGAATAAGAGGGAAAAGACAGCAGGGAAAAAGAAAAGGAAACAGAGGGGTAGATTAAAGACAATAGGTAAAAGGAAACATGTGAAGAATAGTATGAGAAAGGTAGTAAGGAAAAGGGAAGGAAATTTAAACACAAGGAGAGAAGAAAAAGGAAAAGGAAGATGAAGAATAAGAAGATGAGAAAAATTTTAAATCAGAAATATTGCTATTTAGATAATAAGGTGTACACTTAAATTTTTAAATATATTCCTTGTATCAATTTTTTATACTTTGATTATACAATAATAAGATAAGAGAGATAAGTAAATGTTTTTATTTTGAAGAAAAATTATTTTAAATAAAAGAACCTACAAGTATGTCACAATGTGTACAGGATACATGGGGTAAACCATTCTCAGGCAACAGTAAATAATTGATAAAATAATTGTTAATAGAATATATATCAGGCTACTGTCCTAGAAAATGTTATTTGGTAAGAATTAATAATCGTTAGAGAGAGTGCTTCTGTTTAAGAACATTGAATTATTATATATCAAGTAAATGCAGTACAGTCATTAATATTTTAGTGAAACTTGTAATGAACAGAATTTGTTTCAAAAAACAGCTGTGTAGGGTCACAGAAATCTTAAGTTGATTCAACTGTTGTTCATATTCTCCAAAAGTGGAAGTGGGCATGCTGAAAAAGAATGAGTGGTTGTTATAAATGGCTGCCACTGATGTAATAAAATAATCATTTGAAGTTGTTTGAAGTCATAATAGTGTGCTCTTTTGCATAAAAATGAGCAAAATAATAACACAGAGTTCTATTAAAAGAAAGTGAAATTGCATTTAGTAATTTAGTTTTTTAGGTGTGTTTTGTGTTGGAAAAGGATTTGCTCAGTTTGTTTAAATTATTCTGAAATTACTTTATGAATAAAAACAAAAAACCCTTGTATTTTATTTGAAATTTAGAGATTTAATTAATTTGTTAAAGTTTGATACTGGAATGAGTGAAAATTCTTGTTTATTCAGTATATCTTGTACTATGCATATATATGCAAGGTTTTAGTTTTGAAAGAACATTTGTGAATTTTCTTTAAAATTCAGGGTAGTGTTATTTTGAAGTATGTAATAAAATTAACATAATAATATTTTGTTACCATGTTTTATAATTTAATTACTATAACGATAAGGCAATTGGTAAGTCCTTAGTAAAAATTTTGTAGANTTTTGTTACCATGTTTTATAATTTAATTACTATAACGATAAGGCAATTGGTAAGTCCTTAGTAAAAATTTTGTAGAAACTCGATGCATCTTGATAGTAGAAGCTCAAGCTCTCATGGACTAGTTGTGGAATACCTGTGTGTAGTTTTTTTCTTTCCAAATACATACGGTATTAGAAACTATTAATGAGAAATAAGTTAATATTTTAAAGTGTAGTATGAGTTGCTAATTAATCTAAGGGAAACGTTTTAATGATCTAATTAAAAGGAGTTTTTGTATTACTAATTTATGCAGAGTACCGAACACGAAGTGCTATATGAATGTCAATNTGATCTAATTAAAAGGAGTTTTTGTATTACTAATTTATGCAGAGTACCGAACACGAAGTGCTATATGAATGTCAATAAGATTAGTTAAGGATGCAGTAAATGTTACCTAAATTTCCAAAGTTTGAGGTGGTTGAGGTGTTGTATAGTATTGAGCCTTAAGTATATGCATAAGTAGTAGGAGATGTTGCTGCAGTTTATGGAGTCCTGGGATCAGTGGCACAAGGAGGAAGTATGTTGGGATTGGGACAGGTCTGGGGCCCTTTTTTTATAGTCAGCACTGGCCTAGTGAGAGGCAGTCGCAGTGGCTTTAATGTTTTTTGTCAGCACTGACCAAAAGAGAGGTAGTCGCAGTGGCGTTTTTATAGTTTTGGGCAGACCTGGGTCCCCTTTTGGAAGGTGTGCGCTGATCCCAATGAGGAACCAAAGGGCAGCAACCCACAATGAATAATCAATGGCACAGGTTGGAAATACACTCTCAACCACAAATTATAACAACAGGTAACTATTTGAAACCAGTGAAAGGTATGATTTTCTTGCAGCATCCCCGTAAATATATTTTTACTCTTCAACAGGTGAAGTAAATAATTTTGTTATGTGTTAATAAGGTGAATATTTTTGTTATGAGTTAATTACAACGTTATATATGTAAATTGTTGTAAAGGAGGAGAGGCACAGTGGTTTACAGAGTAGCAGCATACAAGATAGGTTTCGCTTTGGGAAATATTTCTTCAAAATCTATCCCAAACCGAGAGGGGTAATGTAATGACGCAGTATTATTAATTTTTGGGACACATACTCCATTTTCTTTCGTTTTGGTAAGTTTCATAATATTTTTATCGGGTTTGAAATTAAAAGCCGTGGTGGTTCGTTTTACCATGATAGTTAGTTTATCGGGCATACGTTTGTTGTTTTACGTTTATCAGGCGTCCAGTTGCCGTTTCGAAAGTTTTAGTTTTTGTTAAGCGTCAGCATTAGATAAGCTTTTTTCAGACTGCATTGACAGTTTTAGTTCCTACAGCGCAGTTTCGATAACGCGTGTGGAGAGGTGCGTGGCAGCCCACACCAGGCCTTTATCTGGGGAGAGGGGGGTGATAGGCAGCACAAGTACACGTGTGCCTGTTGCCTTCCGTCAGTTGATACCGAGCAGTTGTCTAAGTCAGTCGTCTCAAGTCAGTTGAATCAAGTCAGTCATCTGAAGTGAGTTGTCATCCAGTGCTCGCCTAGGCCGCGTCGGGCTTAGCGCTAACCCCCACACCGGCAAACTAGNGTGAGTTGTCATCCAGTGCTCGCCTAGGCCGCGTCGGGCTTAGCGCTAACCCCCACACCGGCAAACTAGACCTTACCAGATTATTTCTCCGTCTGTGTGGAAGGTCGCTGCATTAGTTATTTCTTCGGGCAAGTTTTTAAGAGTTGAAATAATTCGTAAACGACTGTGGCTCTGTTCTGCACGTGTAAATTTATCTGTGAACGGTTCGTACTCTGCATACCTGAACTTCTTATGCGAANACTGTGGCTCTGTTCTGCACGTGTAAATTTATCTGTGAACGGTTCGTACTCTGCATACCTGAACTTCTTATGCGAACTGTGTCACTTGAACTGATAAATAAAAGTATGGAACAAAACAAAACCGGAACATTACTTTATTTCTTATTTAATTGGCGTCCATTTTAAAGAGTCTCGTGTTACTCCGTCTTGAGTTAGTCGAGCGGTAGTCGGCAACTTGAAGCTGGTTGTAACTGTGCGCGTGCCACGTTACAGTATGTGTAATGTTTTCTGCTTTGCGTCCTTTGCACGAAATTACTTTAGCTGTATGAACTAAAGTAGTTAATAGTTTCAATGTTTTCTTTTATCGTTCTGCTCACGCTAAAAGAAAAGTTAATGAGATGTGCACTCGTACAGCGTTCACATTCGCTGTACGTGTCTCGGGAAATGACATACGCAGGTAAACGGGAAAACGAATGTCATCCCTAATATTTATTTTTCTAAGGAGTGGTATGGAAACATTAACTTTCGAAAAAAAAAAACACTGAGAAAAGGTCTTAAAAATGTCCATGTACACTCTTTAACCTTTAATAATATAGAAGAGCCAAGATAAAAATAAACAGTGTTCTTCGTGATTTGTTATAAACTTGGCGTGGCAATGAATTTAACTTGAATATGCAGGGCAGTGAGAACATTGCCAATTTTTTTACAAGACAAGGCATGGATGAATGTAAAAGTTTTATCAAACGTCGAGATTTAATTTTAATTCTTTCCATTATTAGTGTTAAAATAACATTTTCCTCTAGTTTTTACAAGTTTAATTATTAATTATGAAAAAACTGCTTTTACTGCATCAAATACTTATACATTCCAATCTTGAAAAAACGTTTGTGATTGATTAAAAGCAACACTTTCATTGTCATGCGCGTTTCAGCTGCATCTCCTAATGAGTTAATAATTTTTAATTTATGCGTGTACATTCCAATACAGATTCAGGTTTTTGTTTTCCGTCAAAATTCTGTTCACAATCTTATCAGTTTGCTAGTTGCATTAACGGATGCAAATAAGTATGCCTGTCGGAATATGTTAAGTGTCGAGCCGAGGGTAGTATGCTTATATATATATATAAGTGCATTCCTAGGTTCGGACACAGCCTTAATGAGATTGGAATCGACAAATCTAACGTACCGATTATTTGTACGAACAGTTACCTTTGTAGTTGATCAAAACCCCAAACAGTAAACACTGAGTCACATTGTAGACCTTCGTGCGTCTAACATACATGTATTGCTCGACTAGTGAACAATCATTTCCTGTCAATTTCCTTTCACATATGAACACAATAAAAACTACTGCTATGATGTATGACGACATTCATGATTCACATGAAATTTTTTAATGTAAGTGCAAACAGTATTCGTATTTTACCATGAACACATAAACTATAGTAAAATAATAAATTGAAATTAAAAACGATGACAGTTATATATTTTAGATAATTCATTTTTTCAGAGGTAAATAAAAACCAAATAGCAGTTGATATCGCTGCAAATTTCCGCAAATGCAGAATTCTTATAGGTATAATGCAAAACTCGTTAGCCTAGAACATTGTTAGAATTCCTTACTACTTTATTTACTACGTTTTCTTCTGTCTTGTTGCCTGAAGAGAAAGTTAATTTATTAATGATAGACGACAGTGTACGCTTCCAGTTATGACACGAATAAGATATCTGGACATATAACATGTTTACATACACAAGAGTGAAATCATACTACCTCAATTAATTTAACTGCGCCATTTAATGAGCCTGTGCAGTTAATCATGAAGAATATTAATTAGTTCAGATACAGTCTATACATAAACACTCAGTAACATTACAATATAAAGTTACTGAGGTACACAAGCTTTGGGCCGTATAAAATATTATACGACAGAAACGAAACACATGCCATCAACGCTACTAGTAGCTAAAACATGAATTTTGTATTCACAACAGCAAAGAAAAACAGATAACTCCAGTGAGAGAGACTTGCCTTTAGCAGAACGTGAAAGAACACGTTGGTGAGCCAAGCCCAGGGTGATTACCTACATTAGCCGGCTACAGAACTGGCAACGCCGCATGGAGGTCGAGACATTTCACCTGCTGCGTCATCTGCTGCCTGCTACCTCCCAGTCGAGAACACTAGTGCTCCGATGAATCATTACAAGAACTAACAAGAAAAACTGGTGAGACTTTTTCCTATCTCATGGCCAGTCTCGTGTATATCTATACTCGGTGGTTTAGCTGTGGTTGTGCCATCACGTTTCAACTTCCCAATCACATCCCCGATGGTCAACTTGGATAACTTGAGAAGGTTTGAAATGGCCCTGACGGATTGCTTACTGATGTGGCAGCTAATAACAACACCACACTCGCAGTCACTGAGGTCCCTTGCCCCACACATTCTGCCGGTATCTGTTAGCACCAACCAACATTAAGACCTCTACCTTCTTAGCAGTCGTAGTGACATCTAGGCGCGAGTTTATATTACAGAGGGGGATCAGGATACTTTTGATCAGATATTGTATATTCAACTACGCGCACAGATTTTCTTTCTAATGTTAGTTGAACACTAACTATTTCTGTTTCTGAATTCCCTAGTGCATTTTCTTACAGGTTGAAACTACATCGGACACTTACTTTAAAGTAAAAATGTATATATTTAGCCTGCCAGTTAACCATGTATTAATCGAATTTTCCTTAATATATACACAGAGGAGACAAAAGTTATGGGATAGCAATATGCAAATATACAGATGGCAGTAGTATCGCATACAAAATGTATACATGGGCAGTGCATTGGTTGGGCTTTCATTTGTAGCCAAGTGATTCATGTGAAAAGGTTTCTGATGTGATAATGGCCGCACGACGGGAATTAACAGACTTTGATCGCGGAATGGTAGTTGGAGCGAGACGCATGGGACATTCCATTTCGGAAATGGTTAGGGAATTCAACATTCCGAGATCCACAGTGTCAAGAGTGTGCCGAGAATAGCTAATTTCAGGCATAATTTCCCACCATGGACAACGCAGTGGCCGACCGCCTGCACTTAATGACCGAGACCAACGACGTGTGCGCAGAATGGTCAGTGTTAACGGACAAACAACACTGCGTGAAATAACCGTAGGAATCAATGTGGGATGTACGACGGACGTGTCCGTTACGACAGTGTGGCGAACTTTGGCTGTACTGGGCTATGCCAGCAGAAGACCGACTGGAGTGCCTTTACTAACAGGACAGCATCACCTGCAGCGCCTCTCCTGGGCTCGTGAACATATAGATTGGACCCTAGACGACTGGAAAACCGTGGCCTGGTCAGATGAGTCCCGAATTCAGTAAGTAAGAGCCGATGGGAGGGTTCAAGTGTGGCGCAGACCCCACGAATCCATGGACCCAAGTTGTCAACAAGTCACTGTGCAACCTGGTGGTGGCTCCATAATGGTGTGGGCTTTTTTTACATGGAATGTACTGAGTCCTCTGCTCTAACTGAACCGATCATTGACTGGAAAGGGTTATATTCAGCTACTTGGAGACCACTTGCAGTCATTCATGGACTTCATGTACCGAAACAACAAAGAAATTTTTATGGATGACGATGCGCCATGTCACCGGGCCACAACTGTTCGCGATTGGTTTGAAAAACATTCTGGACAATTCCAGCTAATGATTTGGCCACCAAGATCGCCCGACATGAATCCAATCGAACATTTATGGGACATAATCGAGAAGTCAGTTCGTGCACAAACTCCTGCACCGGCAACAATTTCACAATTATGGACGTCTTTAGAGGCAGAATGGCTCAATATTTCTGCCGGGGACTTCCAACGACTTGTTGAGTCCATGCCACGTCGAGGGCAAAAGGAGGTCCGACACGATATTAGGCGGTATCCCATGACTTTTTTCACCTCAGTGTATATGATAGGAAATACAATCCAGCTGTTTCTGTCTACAATGATTCATAATATTTCCCGAAAATGTTTTCTGCTATTTATATCGTTTGCACAAGATCCTGATGAAAACTAACTTAACTATAATACGGTATAAGCAACACAGGTTTTTTTTTTTTTACAGAGACAGGGGATGTTTAATGCTGTCGATGCTCGAAGTGCAGGTGGGTGTAGTCATCAAACGGGGTTAAACAACCAAAAGCACGATCTCTGCCAGCCGTGTGGCTTTGCAGGTCACTCCACAACGACTTGCTCCCAGCAGACGACGTTTGCGGCTGGCGCTCGCCGAGCTGCCAGTCAGGGCTGTCGTCACCCTGAGAGGGCCGACCTCCCTCGCTGAGGGCAGGCCGCAGATAGAACGCTACTACCCGCTCTGCGGCTATTTGAATCGGCTCGCAGCCACGTTGACCTACATTGCGCACGACCTTCGCGCACAACACCCTGCGCCTCAGTACCTCACTCCGCGGCGACTTGGTGGATTCCGTCCCTCATGCATGATCCGAACTCGGCGGCGGCCGCTGCCAATGGAACCTAGGTTTTTTCGTAGTAGTAGAGTAGAGAGATTTGGGCGGCTCCTAACATCGAGGTCTTGAGAACCGATGAGATTGAAGTGAGGTGAGTATGGAGCAGAGCCGGAATGCATGGACAGGGAAAATTGCAGATTCCCGAGAAAACCCACCGACCAGCGTCATCGTCTGACACTATTCCCACATATGAAAATCCGGGAGCGACCCCGCCGGAAATTGAACCCTGTTCGTCTATGTGGGAGGCGAGTAGTCTGACCGCTGCACCCGCAGTACTCCTGTCCTTTCCAACGAGCAAACTGCCAGNTGACCGCTGCACCCGCAGTACTCCTGTCCTTTCCAACGAGCAAACTGCCAGAGTGGCGAACCACTGGACTCGCATTTGGAAGTACCCGGATTCGATTCCCGATCCAGCAGTCCTGATTTCTGTTTCCTATGTTTCCCGTAGTAACTCCAGGCGAATGCCGTGTTGGTTCCTTTCCACATGCTCTGGCTGATTCCTTACCCGTTACTTCTTCTATAAGTTATTTTTTTCTTCTCCACGACCTTGTTGCCGTCAAGGCGATAAATCCTATCAACCTACTCCTTTCCCCTTCCTCGTATAGCGCTCCCGCCACTTTCTCAGTCCTGCATACACAAAAAATTCTGAAACTTCATTCGGCTATTTTTTATGGTAAACACANCCTTTTTTTTTTTTTTTTAATAATTTGAAGACAGTTAAATAGTGCTTACTCCATAATAAGACAAAAAGTTTGCTAAGCACTTAAATAAAGTGCCACATTTAACGAAGCACTGACACATATAAGCCCAACCTTATGAGTCCCATGATATAAAGTAAATGCATCCTCTTTCCAGGATAAGTATATAAATATTTATTTGTTTGTTTATTAATTTATTTAGAATTGCTGGATAACCTTTGGCTTAGCTGTTAGTCGCAACATTTCACTGCTGGGATGTCCAATTTGCTCAAAGACCTCATCTGGCGGAAAACGTTCATACTGAGATTCTTAACATTGGGAGTATGTGGCGTGTGAGTTTTCTCGGAGTAATCCTGTTTCCTCCATCGTCCATTTTGCGTTCCTGAAAATATGTGTGAAAGTTCAATGTATGAAAGTTCAATCATGTATACGCATGGAATAAGAGTGGTTCCATTCCAAAGTTACAAGAAAAAAATAAATTGGTAGAAAGATAATACATTTAATTCATAAACATGTTATTTTTAAAAAGTATTTAATTGAAAATCACGAATAAATATACATGTGCAATACTTTCTTACCTGAAATGTGGATTTTCAACACCTTGTTATGAGCCTGGGTGGCTCGTATTTGATTGTAAGTACTGTGTGAATAAATAATGTATCATAATTAAATATGCTACCTACTTTCTGTAAAATTGATGTGCAAATGTAACACTTTATTTTGTTTGTTGTAAAAACTATGTAAAATTTTTCAGAGATGCGTTTATTATTTTGACAGAATCATTCATTTGTATTGTGCCAATTTGACAGCCATATCCAAACATTGATAACATATGATCCGTGAAGGTTGGAAAACATGGCAGGCAGAGTTAGATGGCAACTATCAGTGCTATATCAATATGTTGGTAGGTTTTTAGATGTATGAAAGACCAAATCGGTCGTATGAAAGTTGATTTAGAGGTGATAATACATCATGCATGAAAGAGCAAGTTGTATGAATTTCGAATGTATGAAAGTGGAGGACTGCCTGTATTCGTTTTGATGCAGCAGTGCTTCGCTTGATTCTCCTCACGCTCCCTTAAGGCTGTCCAACAGTAACTTTTTTCTATATTTTAAGGATATTTTATGGTTTCATGGCATGTTTATTGATGCTCACTTGATAAAGATAGCAAAACGTTTGAAAAATATTATTGGTCATGTTTATTTGCGTGAAAATGAACATTTTTTTCTAAATCTCAATTCGTACAAATTTAAAAAAAAATTACTTTTAACTCAAAGATTGCTTTCAGCTAAAGTTTTTATTTGAAACACGAAACTTGGTTCACCTGTGGTATCAGTTTAACTTCTAACAATTTAAACTTTTTATTTTATCTGGAATGTTAAAACTGTAACACCAGCAGACCGCATAAACAATTTTTCAAGAAAGACTTTCATGGTATTCTTATAACATTAACAATACCATTACTTTGAGCTGTAGAATAAAGCATTAATTTTGTTCGAATTTGAAACCGGTTTGAAAATAGACGCACGTTTAAAATTCCTAACTATAGCACAATCCATTCGTTTTCAGAAAGTCATTTTCATCTACTGCCATTCTTTTTTCAAAAATTTTGTTTTATGTCACAATGAAAAAGAATAAATAATGAAGGACATAATTTCAACCTTTCTCGAACGCCTGTAAGGGCACTGCCTACCTGTCGCTTCAATTCGTTGCAGTGTGTTTGAAATCTGCATTTTTTTTTTTACGAAACCACTAAACCGGTTCCCATTCTACCGATTTACGAAAAGAAAAAACATTTCAGACGATTTACGAATTATACTCTGAAGATGAAATTCACATTATAAATGCTATTTCCGAGCACTCCGATGTAGCTAAACCCCGCTTGTTCACACTAATGTAACTTATAATATACTGATCGGAAACATACAAACATTTATAGCGACCTACAATGGACTTTGCTTCAGACATTCTAGTTGGATGCAAATAATTTTGATAAAGTTCTTAAAATGTTAGAGGTAATTAGGTGTTGACGTCTTGTTGGTAGCGATACCATAAGAGATGGAACCAGAAACAAATGCAGTACTAGTGAGACATTTACAAACACACACGTGCCTTATCCGGTGCTCGGACTCACAACGCCTCGTACCGTAAGCTGACGTGCAACCAACTTCAAAACGGGGAGGTAATATTTGGAGCATCAACTGCGGTGTAATCAGTTCAAAATTTTGTTAGACTGGGTTTACCAACCTCAAATATTAACCGGGGCATAATTTTGAAAACAAGCGCGTGTGTCACTTAAATCATGCAAGTTCACATGGCCTACCGCAGCACTACTTCTGTGCATACATTTTTGGAAATAGGTTGACTGGTTCCCGAGATATGGCATAAAAACCTTATTGTCTCATTTAGTGTGATCGTAAAAAACAGCGTAAAACAGACTCTGTATATTCATATCTGATGCTTCTTATAAATACTTACAACTTATAAAGTTTGGCCGAATTTTCTGAAATGGTTTAAAAAATACGACAAACTTATCTAAATGATTTAAATTACAACCGTTTTGAAAAAATCCAACCACTTAAATTATGTAAGTTTATACGTCCTACTGTAGTATTACTTGTGTAGAAAATTAGGTGAGAATAAGTTGATTAGTTCCCGAGATATGGCACAACAGTAACATTTTGTCACCAGTTGCTGTCTTATAAAAAGGCGGTCAAAAGAGGATCTCTTTAAGTATATATGATGCTTATAATGGACAATCTAGCATACAAATTTTAACTGAAATTGGTTGAATTCTTTAGTTATGTGGGAATGGGCTGATTGTTCCCCGACATGTGGTATAAAAGTTATATTTTCTCATGTTATAAATAGAGGACAAAACAATGATGTATTGACACATTCGTTGATGGTCATATATTCTACATATTAAGTTGGATTGGAATTGTTTGGGATATATGGTATACTGAACGAAAATATTTACATAGCTGTTGTGTTAAAAACATGTGACTACCTCCTTAAGTCATATAATTTTAGATGGACTACAATCATATAACTTGTCTCCTGAATTAGGTATCAGTTAAATGTTTTCTAAGTTATCACAGAAAAACTTAATTTATCATTTAGTACTATCTAACAAAATGACAGGCAAATGAGTTTATGCATTGGGCCTAGCTTATTTTATGCTTGTATGGATTTTGTCAGTATACAAAGTTGAAACTGGGTTTAACTGTTTCGTCGGTATAGCATACTATGCTTATATGTTTATATATGTGTCTGGCCCTCTTAAAACATAGTATATCTATAAATTTACATGGTCCACCACAGTAGTGCTTGTTCGCCAAATTAGGCAGGAATTGGTTTATTGCCAACCGAGATATAGCCTAAATGATTGAATTTATGTGGCAGTATCTCACAAAATGGCGGACAAAATAAACTGTGCATACACATTTGGTTATTGTAAAAGATACTGGCAGCATGCAAAAAGTTGAAATTTGTTACACTGGTATATAGGTATAGGATAGTTATCTTAAAATTTTGTAATTGACTCAATTCTTAGAATAAATGCCTCACTTAATAATATGACGTACTGTAGTAATATTTTATTGACTGCCANATATATATATATATATATATATATATATATATATATATATATATATATGAACATGTTCTAAAACAGTATTACTTATTTACCAAATACGGTAAGAATCGGTTATGTAGTTACCGAGATATGACGTAGTAACGTAATTTTTTCATGTTGCACCATCTTATAAAATGTGCAGCAAATACATTGTCGCCTTCTAAGTTCAATTCTTTCATCATGCACTGTCAACCAAATTTGGTTTAAATCGGTTTAATGGCTATCGATATATAACATTGTACCCTAGATGTTAAAATTACCGCCATTTTGCAAATAAGTACCCAGCTTGAATGAAAACTAAACAAAAGTGGGATTTATACTTACTAAATACTGCATGTGGGCCAATTTTGGTAAAATTCTGTTAGCGGGTTTAAAAGTTTCCCGGGGTGGGGGAGGGGGGTTATAAATTCCAGACAAACATCCAGGTGATTGCGTAAGTCTATCTTTCCTTCGGGAAGCAGGATAATATGGTCACCGCATAAAGTCCAATAGGCACACGTAGCACAACGGAAACACTGCGCATCTAGTTGAGCGCCTTACGTGTAGGGGTGATGGGGCACTACGTGCGCGTTTCAACGTCGCCATTATGGCTCGCTTGCTTCTGAACTTCAAACGCGCTATAAAGTTCCGAGTAGGCGGCGCCCTTAAGAAGAACCAACGTAAATTTCGGCACGAAAACAAAGCGCTGATGAAACTGCCATCCAATTACAGCACAGCTAACTAAATAAAGTACGTTGGGTTGTAGAAACGCATATCGGGCAACAGCCAACAATTGAATGACTGACGTCTAGAGTAATCCCAGATAACGCTTATAATAAAACTCTCAACAAACAGTAACTATTTTATCACCATAAACTGCAGTAAACTAAAAACTTGTATGCAGAGGAGAATGTTTGAGCCTGTTCAATACATGCTTTCATTAGGCGATACCAAATACTCATAATCTAACACACAATTTGTCACCCAAATAATATTTGGATTAAAAAAAATTGATTTACTACGAAAAAATATACTCTTTATTGGAATGATTTGTTTTTCCAAAAAATTGGATTTCGGATAAAATAATTGAGAAATTAGTAATAACAGTTTTCTGCGACGTATACAGGCATGTCATTTATTTGGACTAGCGTTTCTTTGCCTCAGTGCCGAACTACAATATGGTGCAGAACTGAAACTTAAAAANCATGTCATTTATTTGGACTAGCGTTTCTTTGCCTCAGTGCCGAACTACAATATGGTGCAGAACTGAAACTTAAAAATGTTTTGGCTGACGACGCCGAGCTTAGTTGTACGCCAACAACAAACTTGTGATATTTTATGAGTCTTGCAGTGTTGAGAATGAAGCGTTAAGAAAACTTGCGCATTAAATTGTGTGCAGAATTTGAAGTCAGAGAATTTTAACTATTGTGAAATCGTATTTTTGAAATATAGTATTGCTCTCCAAAAAGCTTTATGCATGAAAATGTCAAATATTTACGGAAAACAAGTTTTAAGTTAGTTTTACAAAAATTTATTAAGGTCGGAAACGTTATTTTTTTCTGCAGAAATGTGTTTGGTGGTTTTTATGCGGGCGCTTGTGGCTAGTAGCCAGTGCTTTAAGGTGACGTAGAACAGGCTGAAAAGGCAGAAGTCTGCTTGTTAAGAAACAGATCACTATGCCAGGGCATTGTGTCGCGAAGAATATCACCATCCAGACCCATTTAAATGGGGTCGTATTGTTGGACTGCACGAAGTTGGATGGTCGGCTCGTCGTATAGCCATTAATATTGACCGTGCATTCAAGAATATGACCCGATGTATGCAGGAGTGGATACGTACATGTACAGGAGGCATTTGTCCTGCCAGATACACTACAGATAGAGGAGATAATCGTATCAGCCGAAGTGCAGTAGCAGAACTTATCACCACATCCAAAGAGATCCTGCAGTATGTATGGCCTGCACAGCAATTGTCGGTTTCAACAAGAATCGTTCGTTGCCGTTTGAATGAGGCTGCCTGCAGGCACGGCGTCCGCTACACCGTTGTCCTTTGACCCCTCAGCATCGTAAGGTAAGTCGTCAATGGTGCCAGGAACGTCAAAGTTGGACAGAGGAATGACGACGCATTGTGTTTCCCGATGAATCCCGCTTCAATCTTAATGCAGATGATGGTCGCAGTAGGGTTTGGCACCGCAGTTGACAACGCAACGATTCTGCACTGATTCGAGTACGCCATACGTCCAGAACACCAGGTGTTATCGTATGGCGTGCCATTAGTTATGACTCCCGGTCATATGTCGTGGTTTTTGAAGGCTCGGAGACAGCACAGTGAAATTGTGACACTTACTTCAAAATGTTGCACCACTGCCCTTACATGAAAGCAACCTGCAGTTCCTACCATTCAATCTAAGTGTTAAGAAAAGTCAAATAAAGAGGGTTGCATCTCGCTTATTTTTCCGGAGAGTGACCTCAAGTTCTCTCCGACGAGGGTTCTTGCTCTTTTAAGGTACCTACGACCTAATGGGTAGGAGGCACTTTACGGTCTAACGATACATACTTCACCGTACACCCCACCTAACATGTTACTGGCTAATCCTCTTAAAACTTCCAGGAAGCCTACTTCCTTCTTTTACTTCTACATCCCAAAAATAAACAACCCTAATTATTTATCAATAATGACTTGGTATACATCATAAACTCTAGTTAGTTATAGTAAAAAAATAAATTAAATTTTATGAGAAGAGGAATTAACATAGAAGTACCTAAACGAAAATTAATACACATTTCTTCTTTTTTTTAACTCTAAAAAAAAACTTATTTTATTNTAACATAGAAGTACCTAAACGAAAATTAATACACATTTCTTCTTTTTTTTAACTCTAAAAAAAAACTTATTTTATTTCAGCTTGTATTTTCTGTTCGGAATAATATTACACGAAAAAATTTAAAAACAGATTACAAACAATCTGTAAACTCCAGATGCTCAGTCGTCTCAAAATACAAAACGTTTAGAGCAAAATCATATTTGTTTTTGTCTGTTTCTTTTTATCTAAGGAGACCAAAACTATTAAAAAAACACATTTGGGAAAACAGGTTCTAGTTTACCAGAACCTAGACACCTAGCCATCCAAATCACAAAACAACAAAACAATAAACAGCATTCAACTTAAAGGTCTCTAGATTTCATCTTTAAAGAATGATTGGAAGCTATTTGGGAGTTTAATCTTCCCCGACGTATCTAAATCAAGTAAAACAAAACACTTTGGCCTAGTTTTGTTGCCATTAAGGTCAAAATGATGAAGATAAATAAATTCGTTCTCGGCTGACCTACTGCCCGACTAACCATAACGAATCTTATAAAAAAAGATTGAAGTTCCTAAAACATTTAGCCAATCATGCTTCCTATTCTTATAAGCACCCTTAAATTCAAGTTACTACCCAATTGTCCCTTGGATATTTCCTTCGAAATGCTACATGGCAATGTTTCTCTTACCTACAGATGCTGCCAGAGATGTAACCTCTCCGACTGTTGCTACGTGACTGATCACTTGTTTTAGACTACCCTACAATGTAAGGCTACCTACAGGATAACAACAACTCTGCTTCTCAAAATAAAGTTACTTATATAGAAAACTAGCTAAAAGCAAAACTGTTTATACTTAACTTCGCCTACATGGTGCCAGGTTGAGCCAGCCTCCTTCAGACTAGACGTGAACACGTCTTCCTACCTCGAAGACCCAAGCATCACTCTCTCTCCCCCTCTCTCTCTCTCTCTCTCTCTCTCTCTCTCTCTCTCGAAAACAACCACCTGAATTAAAGTAACATAGCACAAGGCCTGATTTGCCCCACCGCTAGCATTTCGGCCAATCACGGCTCGCCAGCCAGCCACCCGTGACGTATATGCTGTTGGTCAGTAACACACCTTCTTTCCCCCTGCCATCAGTAGTTGCAAGCCAGCGACCACACAGGTGGTCAGTTTGCCGCTGCAGCAGCTCAAGTAGCTGGAAAAGGGGCAACTAGGATGATAACTAAACTGCTCCTTGCAGCTGGATGTGTAATAGATAAACTGCAGGCTTGCTATTCTTGTTATTAACCACCTATCCAAAACAGTTCTCGCGCAGCTGGGCTGTTCGCTTTGACAAACAGTGACTTCGTGCATGATCTGTTATTTTTATTCCTTCCACGACAACCTCGGCCCGAGTTAACTAGAAGCTTATCCACACAGCATTCTCTATCACGGGTGTGCAAACAGGCTACTGCTTACAATTCGAAGAAAACAAATTTTACGGACAAGTGAAAATTCTTCGAACCTAGTAATTTAATGTTTAAAAAAAATCCCTTATTCAAAATGAATCTTAACAAAAAAAAACCGTAACGGTAATTTTCATGGGTGTGACAATATATTCAGGACATTATTCGCGACCTGTATGATGTAACGCCTTGTAGCATCGCTACCTATATAGCCGAGAGAGGAGGCTCTACCCCAAATTGTACGCATGCTTTTGCAGACGCTAAAAAACACGCCCTTTATGCGTGAAAGACTTATCACTACTCATTTGTACTCTCATATATAAATAAGTCTATGATGNTAAAAAACACGCCCTTTATGCGTGAAAGACTTATCACTACTCATTTGTACTCTCATATATAAATAAGTCTATGATGCTTTAATAGTTTCACGTAGATACAGGATATTTACTTATTCCAGCAGTGTATTTACTTATCAAGACAATGATTTAAAGTGGTTTTTGATTAAATTTATTTGTAATTTATTCCCAAGTTTATTTAAACGCATTGCAGGCGATCAAAACACGTTTTTTGTTTATTCTCCCATTTACTTCTATCTCTCTCCTAGGCAGGTCAGTTAACTAGTAACAGTTCGGCAGAAAGCAGACACNATTCAGGACATTATTCGCGACCTGTATGATGTAACGCCTTGTAGCATCGCTACCTATATAGCCGAGAGAGGAGGCTCTACCCCAAATTGTACGCATGCTTTTGCAGACGCTAAAAAACACGCCCTTTATGCGTGAAAGACTTATCACTACTCATTTGTACTCTCATATATAAATAAGTCTATGATGATTTAATAGTTTCACGTAGATACAGGGTATTTACTTATTCCAGCAGTGTATTTACTTATCAAGACAATGATTTAAAGTGGTTTTTGATTAAATTTATTTGTAATTTATTCCCAAGTATATTTAAACGCATTGCAGGCGATCAAAACACGTTTTTTGTTTATTCTCCCATTTACTTCTATCTCTCTCCTAGGCAGGTCAGTTAACTAGTAACAGTTCGGCAGAAAGCAGACAGGCAGAAGAGCCTATGTAAAGGAGTGCCGCTGTACTCTGCGAGGCGGGGCTCGCGTCTTTCAGGGCTCCAGCCCTGCTTCATCGCAGGAATGTTTCCAAGAGGGCGAGACCCGTTTTCACAGCGCTCATGGCGTGGGTGCCCAAGATGAAAGGACATAGAAGGGTCCCGCCTACCTCAAGCTACTTCACGAGTTGCAAGCTATGAAGCAGATGCGTGGTGCGTCATCTGTGTCCACCTCGTCGTTTTGATATGAAGCTCACGTTCTAGTAACCATTAGCTTTGTCGCGGGAAATTCTACTATAGGCGGTTCATGGGTAACTGAACACTTTTGAAATCAACCTTTGAAAAATGTCACTGCACTGCATGCACGTATTTTAACGGACATACTGACCGGCATACGCCCAGTCAAGTTAGTGACGATGGAGGCCAAGTAGATCTATGTCTTAACGTTGAATTAAAAGTTTTAGTTAAACATTTGTAAATTATAAAATTACTTATTTTACTCTCGGTTAATTTTTAATGTGCATGGGAGTAAGAATAAGGAAATTAGTAAAATATTTGAATTACTAATAGTTCCACAGTTTCACTTGACCGACGTACGAATCCAGTGATCAAGCCCATGGCTATGATAATTGTGCATAAGGTGGAAGCATATACATATAATATGCATGCAAGTAGATTCTAAGTAGGGCTTTCAAAAGTGTCGAGTTTACCCTCAACCACCTGTTTCAATATATGCAATAATTACAACGATAAACGCTAATTTTATAACACTTATATATTACAATAATATATATAGAATAATATAATAATTTTGTAAAACTTTAAGACTCTAAAATAATATATTTTTCAAACCTTTGGTTTACATATTTCCATGCTATGTGATTGGGAATGTGTATAGGTACATAACATGGCCTTAGATGATTCGCAACGACAATGTGCCTTTAAATGTGGACTGGCGCTGAAACACTAGTTTTGGCTAGTTAACACATGGAATAAGCATATCATTAAATTAAATAAACAAATGTCTCTAGCCGTTGCAAAACCTCTTACATCTATCTTTCATTGAAGTTATATGGTTTTCCACCCTCACCCTGCACTCGATTCCGTGACATATATACATCAATGTATAATTAGTCTTTCGATTATTGTTTATTCATAAGCATATGAAAATAAATACGATGTCCACTTATGTTATTACTATACACCTCACCATTGTTGAGAAATTCATCCCTTAGTTTCAGAACGTAGTACTGTAGTGCGCAGACTGCCAATGAATTCCCGAGAAACGATTTAATTTCCAATTCATATTAAACAAAACAGAGCAGACTGAAATTTATTTGTCCATATTTAGTTATCATTCATGAAGTAACGTGATATTTGAACGTATAGTGTCCTGAGTACCATTTGAAAAAAAACAACATAATAAGCATATTAATCTGTAAATTATATTCATAATTCTAACTGTAATAATATTTATCTCCATGTCAAATTTAAAATACTTTTTCCTTGGTGGGACACCTGCGGTCATATAATGTTGCAAGAAATTCGCACACAAGTTTGAGGTTGCCGTTTGAAAATACTTTTAAAACTCACACTACAAGACAGGCTGCTGTGGCAAATTCACCGTTGAAAAATGTGTCACATAACAGAGCTGAGCGCCGATGTTAGGGAGGGACGTGTTGTAATTCGATACTACACGCCAGAACTTACTGTTACATAATTTGTTGTTTTGCGGGGAGGTAAAGGATAAACTGCACTATGGACATAGAAGTAGCGATAGACTGACAGACGGAAGCCACGCCATTATATATTTGTTTCTGTGCAACCGCCGATTTAGAAAGAGTATACTTTCATACTGCTATCAGTAATTTGATTTTTGTAAAATTTTTACAGCACAAATTAAAATGATGACCCCTTTCTTTCTTGTGCTAGGAATTGCTGCGTCATAACTTTTTCAGCTCTCGCTTGTCTCCATACACGAAAACGGAAACACCCAAAATTCCATCTGTAATTATTGCATATTAATTGTAAATCACAGTAACACGGCCGCGGAGTTTTTTTTTTTCCGTTACAATTGGCCTATGTGAATTGCAGAAAACGTACCACATTGACAACACAACTCGCACAATATGTGCAAGTTGTGTTGTCGACCTGCCGATTAAAAATTGACAAAGATTATCCACAATGCGGTGGGGTGTTAATTATTAAAACCAAGGAAATGTTTCGTTAATTTTGACAACATAGTTAACACTCGATTGTTAAAAAAAAATTACGTATCTCCGTCACGAAATTTAATGCCAAATTACTGTATTAAATTTATTTCCGTGAAGTAATATGTGAAAAGAGCAGATTTTGCAATATCTGCTCATGTTTGTTCATTAACACAATATCCATACGTTCAGAGCGGTGTTCTAAATAGTTTATCAAGTATTGACAATAAATTATTGCTCGATAGTAAATTCATTGGAAACACTGATATTCAGGAAAACATATTTCTCTTGAGGTTATAAGTAATGTGGTGTTTTCTATTTCATTTTGCGAAAGTAATAATACTAATCCTGCACTTTTGTGATTACGTGGTGAATGTATATATCCATACATATGCATCCATAAATATTGACACATGCATATATCACAATGAGCGTGAATCAAGACAAATATATTCTCTCAGTAGAAGCTTGGTAGTTATATGGCAATAATTGTCTAGAGGGCGTTTATAACCACTCGCAAAACATCATTTTTGCAAGCCTTTTATCAACACTGGGAGTAGATCAATACAGGATGTTTGCAGTTAACCATAAGGGAGTTACACTAGTTAAGCAAGCGAGAGACTTTAAAGTGTACCCTAATAATTGGAAATTAGAAACATTAGTACCATATCAGTTATGTTATCAAGTAATGCTGTAATGGGTACGTACTCTGCAATAACACAAGCCACCTTAGAATTAATAAAAAAGTGGTACAATTTGTATACAGTATGTTATATAATATTTAAAAAAGGTGTTTAAGTGTTACAAATACGTTTCGAACTGCAGGGAAACGGAGAGTTCCATAATTTATTTCTTTTCTGCGTATATATTTCCTTGCCATTTAACCTTTTCTTTTCTTTTCGCATATACTGTTTTATTTTTACATTGACTTAGGTTGCAGGAAATATCAAATATTACTTGTTGGCTGAACTTCTTCTTTGATCAGAATACATCATCGGCAGCCATTTCCCCATTCACTTTAACCGAAGTCTACGGAAGTAATGTTGCTAACGAATCGGCTTCCCACAAAGGCGGCTCGTGTTCGATTTCTGGTGCAGTCGCTCCCGATTTTCACATATGGGAAACTGGTGGACGTTACCGTTGGCTGGTGGGTATAGTGGCTAGTTAGGCGTCCTCCAGATATCCTTCGACCATCCCTAGTAGAGTGCGGAAAGGCCACTCGTGCACGCCAACCTCGACTTGTGTTTCTAAGCTTGTGAGTCTACGGTCGGCTTGACGAATGTCTCGCGGCCTTGGCGCTACTTGGGTCGGCGTGGTTACGTACCTTACAGGCGTTCGATAGCAGCCTTCCTGTGTGCTCTACGTGTAATATTCCTCTCCCCTTCCGCTGGTGGCCGGCCACGCGCTGCTTGTTTAGACCTGTCAGACTTGACGACCATCTTGTTTACTCGAGGAGCTTTTCAGTGTTGAGAGCCTCGAGGAGGGCGCTGCTGGCTTTATATCCGCTGTTGTTGGAGCTCATCCAAACAGCACTCGCTCCGTAAGGACCCGCCACACGGCACGTGGAATTTGGAACTCGGTACCTCGAATAGCCACATAAAATCTGTTAATAACTTTCTCCATGAAATCATGCGAACCATAGCTGTTACTTTAGTATGTCGTTTGGTTACAGACAGTTTTAAATACAACGACGAAGGATTTATTTTACTGCGTTCAAGTAGACCTGACGAAATAAACTGTAGCTTTTTCAACTAACTAATTATACTTCTACTCGGTATTTTATTGGTAGAAAAAAGTCAGTTTTCTAGTTTATTAGAATTGTTGATCTAGACAATACATTTACCAGCGAAATTTTTCACTTATTGCTGCACCGTATTTTAAAAGCGTGAATATATATGTATGTGTTGTCCACGTGCAGGAAACTAGATTTTATTAGAATCACTGACTTGATAATTTTCGATGCAAATATGAAGGCGTGAAAGAGTTATCACTAACAACTTGGAATAAAGTTGTACGAAATAATAGAAGAATACTTGTATATGAAGGTTGGTTTTATCAGTTCTAAATTGGTTTTTGTGCAGCAAAGAAACCAAAAATTAATAATATTGAATATTTTCAACTTTATTAAAGTGTTTATTCTTTAATAATGTGTTACAAAAGACATTTTATTAATATTTAGCTCACGTACAAATATTTTCCGTTATACGTGGTCATTTAAGTTGTATCAAAATAAAGCATTTTAATTTTCCATTTGTATTATTTATTCTTTAAATTAAAAGACATTTCTGACTGCAGTGAGATAGACATTAGAGTTACTGGCTAAATCAAAAATCCAATTCACAGCGTCGAGGCCGGATTATAATCAGTCTATATTTCGTACTTCCTAATATAAATCATCATGTAAAACACGAAAGGTAATGCATAAATACGACGATAATAGTACAATTTACTGGCTTATAATTATCTGTCGAAGGAATGTAGTCAGGTAGGGTTTTATCTGACTGGTCAGTTATTTAGATATGTGAAATAGTTCAGATTCATGATTGCAAACGTCAATAAAATTTATGTATTGTATATATACGCATGGTAAAATCATAACACTTCCATTAAAGTATATGAATAATTTTCCCTTCTTGTTTTATACTACACACATTGCCATATAATTAGAACAATGAGTTAAAATTATTCCGTGACTTTGAAATTTGGTTAATAGGCACATGAAAAGATAATGTACAAATGATAATAATGTCATACAAGTTCCACACACGGCGTACGAAGGATATATATGTGTGTGTGTATGGTAAATTTAAATTAGAACCATTACATTAAAGAATGAATATTATCCTCTTTATTTTTTTGTAATCATGTGTATTGCCATTAAAATTCCCGCACCAAGTAAAAACTATACCCTTGCTGTGAGATAATGAGGGACTTCCTTCATGTCGAGATTGTCGTGATTTGGAGAACGATTTGCATAATGTGTCAGAAAATCTGCCGCAGGATAACATAAAGATATTTTTTAATCCCTCTCATTTTATATGGACACACGTACGAGACTATCCCATGTGGTACAAAATATGCTTATCTCATCTTTCACAAATAGGCAGAAAATTGTCGTAATGTTATGATTTAGTAATTACGTATTTCTCTTGTTCGTACGCACACTAATAAAATTTCACTTGAATCAATCTGTTCATTCTTAGTGCTATTGTTTTAGTACGATGAGTGTATTTCGTATTATAACACCTATTCCGGTACCACATCCTTCGTATGCTTTATAGTTCAGAAGTTTTGGTCGGCATCATAGATCAAAGTTTTGAGTGCTGGTGAGGGTGAAATAAGGTGACGATGATACATCGCTGGAATGCATGGGCGGGGGAAAAGGGAGTGCCCGAGCAAACCCACCGGCCAGTGGTAACGTCCGCCAAGCTTCCCACTCGCGAAAATCCGGATGAACCCGCAAGGAATCGAGCCCCTCTGCCTTGATAGGAGGTGAGTAGTCTGATCACTACACCATAACGGCCTCCGGTATGCTTGAAGTGTTTGTTCATATTGAGACTTTTTCGTGCCCTTCGTCCCTAGAGGGATGGGTCAGTCTATTGTTGTGAGGGTGTCCTTGTTCTGAGAACCGAATAGCTCCCTGCAAAATGAATAGCGCGAAATACTGCAGTCGTTCACACGGCAGCATACCTTATTGGCCTTTCGCAGGTCATGGTTGTGATCCCGCTAAATGCAATGGAAGTGAATTTTCGACAATTATTCCAGGCAGATGTTAGAAGGGTTTTCAAATTCTCTGTAAAACAAAGTGATAGTAAACTGTTGATTTAGATATGCTTCTCACCTGTTATATATAATCCGTTTAACAATGAAANTGCAGTCGTTCACACGGCAGCATACCTTATTGGCCTTTCGCAGGTCATGGTTGTGATCCCGCTAAATGCAATGGAAGCGAATTTTCGACAATTATTCCAGGCAGATGTTAGAAGGGTTTTCAAATTCTCTGTAAAACAAAGTGATAGAAAACTGTTGATTTAGATATGCTACTTACCCTGCAATATTATACTATAGTATTGAATACTGAATGTGTGTAGCATCTGTAGCATCATTGAAAATCAAAGACACGCTATTGGGTATTTTGTATCGTCTCAAATGGCCTTACATTCGCACATCTTTACCACTTTTGTCCGTTTANTACCCTGCAATATTATACTATAGTATTGAATACTGAATGTGTGTAGCATCTGTAGCATCATTGAAAATCAAAGACACGCCATTGGGTATTTTGTATCGTCTCAAATGGCCTTACATTCGCAGATCTTTACCACTTTTGTCCGTTTAAATCAACTTCAGTCATCTTGTTGAATTTAAATGACTGGAACGCTTTGAGCCAATCACGGTCCGCTTGGGCCGATCAACGCTTAGCAAAGAGAGAAAAGTTGCTAATTCAAATCGTTGTGTGAGGTGCGTGGAAAGTAAGTATGACAATCCGACTCGACTGGACTTTTGTCACAGAATAATAAGCCGTTTTACAAGTTAGTTTCCACGACCTTTGCTTTACCATGACTTTCTTTTATCTTGCTTGTTATGCAAATCATAGGAGATAGACTTCAATATTATTGTAGATATAAGCATTATTCCTTTAAAATAGAATCATCGCTTCCTAATAAGTTTTCTGACTGAAGTAAGGGCGTGTAAGAAAAATATTTCCAGTATAATGAAAGTGTATTTATAATAAGGGGTGAAACATCAGTATGTTGGATATCATCAGTGAAAAAAACCGAAGTCATTAAACAGGGCATGACATAACATATATTCAACTGAAATTACCTACTCCCAAAACAAAAAGAACTGAAAATCAAGGTTAATCGGTAAAAAAATATACCTTACCAAAGAAAATTGCATCAGTGAAGTCGGCGATGAGCTCAATTAACCAATTTTATAACATTTTCAATGACCTTCGTAGGGTTACAGCTAATTCATTCAAGATATGACTTAATCACAGTGGCATAATGCAACTGATTAAAATTCCTTATTCAGATTTATAATGTTAATACTCCAGCAGAACAACACAATAATCCACATTCGTATCACACTGCCGAGTCGTGGAGTATTTTTTGGTATTTCTTTCCCATCCCTCTTTTCACAAAATCGTAGTTCTTCGTTTCTCCATATCTACAAATTTTCGTTATATATCTTCGGATTAAGTGTGATAATTCTTTGACTTCTTTAAGGCCGAAATTTGAGTAGAAAAAACGTGAAAATGCACGTTACAACAGGCGGTTGTTACTATTACCAACAATGTGACATGTTAGGGACAATCGTCTCTACAGACAGTTCATAATAAGTTCTTTTAAAATATATATTTGTTCATTTCTTTGTTTTTCTGCACTGAGGTTGAACGTGGCTTCAACTCTTGGGCAAGGAAATTGGTAAGGTTAGAATAAATAACTTCATCGGCATTTGCGTGGAGTGAGGTATATTTTAATCCAGTGTTATACCCTCAAAATATACAATACTATCTGGCGTCACACATGAGTGTCACAAAAAAAACGCTAGAAGGAAAAAGTAAAATAAATATTTTAGGAAAAAAATTGTTACGTAAGAACAGTTAATTAAAATGGTGTGCTTCCTGGTAAACAACCCTGAGTTCTGTTTATTTATACATGCTCCAAGCGAACGGCAATTATTCCAGAAGTGAGGAAGGCTAGCCCCACAGTGCACACAAGCAGTGTCGGAATGATGACGTGATCTGATTTCATCAAAAAATATTTGGATGATAACAAAACATTATTCTGTAAATGTTTGACTTGGATACATACAGCAAAATACAGCAGCCGGGCGCCACTGAATCTGACACGTTCGACGTTGATGTATTTTGAGATATTGAAAAACTGCATCAGTTCAACTGATGAGAGGGACAAAAAGAAATAAACATTTCTGTGTCACTATTTAAAATGCAATCAGCGAAATTTTATTCGTTCTGTTCCTCTGCTTCAGTTGATGGTCTCCATCACACCTGTTTATTGAAAAACGACTAAATGAATGACAAAAGAAGCTTACAATGCAAATGAACTCGGTATCAACTCCGTCTCTAGATTTTCCTCAAGTCAAAAAGAAGGTAATTTATAGGCAAAAACACCTTAGACGAGGACGCAATATCCTCCTACTTCCAGAATATGTCTTCTCAACATTAAGGCGTACACTTTTATTTGCATTTATGCTTAAGGTTACAAAAGTCTGTTTAAATATCTTCTCTTTGATTACTTTTTATGTGTATAATAAATCCAATGGTATCTGTAAGGTATAAAAAATCCAATTAATTTTCAAAGATATTTTATTAAACTTACAAGAATTTGGATTCGCATATTCTGTCAAAAAGTTTGAAAATGTTTTGCTGGCTCGTTGATAAATATAAACTTAATTTCGATGTCATCAGAATAGCGTGAGATAGTATTAGACTCATTTCGTTCATCTCCTTTCGAAATAATATTTTAAGTTTACATTCTTATTGCTAAATATAAAAGCAAAAATTTTAAGTAAAATTGAAACGCACTGAGGTGAAAGCGGCTAAGTTAAAAATAGGGACTTTTTTAATGGGTTTTCTAAACCTCCGACTGGTGATAACTACATTTACTACAGGCAAGATAAACAAGTCAGATATGCATAACAAACTGCGTAAAGTTATATGAATGTAGCCTATCTTCTGTTACTTTCATATAGCGGTGAACGGAACTAACTCAGTTAACTAACTTCCTTCCAAGTAACATTGTTGGCGCCACTGTGTACAAGGTGTTATACAGTTAGCTGGGCTTGGACTGCAGTATTATTGTTTGTGACGTGGTGTTTGTTCATTTTTCAGTTCTGGTAAGTATAAAATATATTTTTTAAATATACTAAATATCGAAGTTACGGTAACAATTAAAAAACAAAGTGATAAAAACCATCAAAATATTTGGTGCACCAATGAAGCATTATTAAAACACGTGTATTTGTGCAAGTGCACGCATACTAAAATATGTCAGTGCAAAATAAACGGGTGATAACTGTACACTTTTGAACGAAGTGTTTCATCTGCAATTGATAAAGGTTCTCTAGAAAATATTTTGGCCGAGTTTTAAACATAGAGGGATATATTTATTTTTTTTAGCGTCAAGGTTATGTAAAGGTATAACAGCAACATATTTATGATCAGACAATTTTATAACTCTAAATTGGTCGACGCATGAATACTAATATTAAGGTCCACAACAATATTAATTTTTACACGAGGGGGGAATTAAATATAAATTTGGAAAATGAGGAGAAACAAGCAAGGCCTTAAGAAGTATTTATTCACCCATACTTTTCGCACGAAAACTTTCTGATCAAATCTCAACTAAACTTAGCAAAATGNTTTATGATCAGACAATTTTATAACTCTAAATTGGTCGACGCATGAATACTAATATTAAGGTCCACAACAATATTAATATTTACACGAGGGGGGAATTAAATATAAATTTGGAAAATGAGGAGAAACAAGCAAGGCCTTAAGAAGTATTTATTCACCCATACTTTTCGCACGAAAACTTTCTGATCAAATCTCAACTAAACTTAGCAAAATGGTTTATCATCAGAAAAATACATCGATTGGTTACGCTCATATTATGAAGTCTGGCTGTTTCCTGTCGTTTCTCAACCCGGTGGACTAACCCAGTCTTAATACCTGAAATTTAACTTTTCTCTCAAAATATAAACTCACTCTTTACTTTTGTTAATGGGAAGGAAAAACATGCCACGGGAAAGATAGTTTACCCATTTCGCAAGAATCTGTAGTTGAGTCGAATTTTGTTGAAACCATGGAAGTTATCGTTATTTACTTGGAAACCTAAAAAACTTTAAATATCAAAACGTTATAGAATTATGTTAGAATTTTTATTTAAACCAGTTTTACTTACACTGCTTGGAAAAGTTTTTCTACGTCCGTAGAATTGCTGAGAATAAAACTAATTGTTAAACTGTTCGGAAAGCATTTGCGGTGTATTGTTTCTATTCAAGTTTTTGATTTATATTTACTAATATGAATCACACACACAAACACACATTCTCTCTCTCTCACACTCTATAATTTTGGTCAGCGTTTCAATAGAAGCCAAACGTAATTATCACACGCTTATTGAATATGAATGTGTAACGTCCATTTTACTTTTACATTCCTTACTGCTGGTATGCATGACAATTGGAAAAGCCTTTTTTAAAGACGTTATCTTACCTGGAGGTGTTTCCCACTTTGAGACCGAGAAGCGCGGGATCGCTAAGTGTGACATTGCCATGCGCATCAAGTGCGCCATCACCGCTACGCACAAGGTTCTGAACTGGTGTTCAGTGTTCTCGTCGTGCTACGGATACCTATGGGCCTTAAAGCGGTGACCGATAATTTTATTGGTGGAAAGTCTGTAGCAAAGTTCAATGAAGGGCTCTATACTTGTTTCGCAGGAGTTCACCCAAATTATGTTAAGGTATAAGAATTTGAAAATTTCGTTGATGGAATATTACTTTTAAGACATCACGCAAATTGGAAATAGTGTTTTCGTGTCCTCCAACATAGGCAAATTAGACTTTATTCAGAATGTTGTATCTCGATATATACTTACTTGATAAATTTGAAAATACGATAGAAGCATGTTTTGGACTTTGCTGCATAGTTGCGTCTGATATAATTATAGGGCCACCACTTCAATTTCCGAAGTTAAACGATCACGACGAAACAACTGCACGCTAGTTCAGTAGCTTGCGCGTAGAGGCGATACTGCTTTAAATAAGCCGGTCGACGTCCAATGTAGCGGTCCATCGAGTTTGGTCTTCCTTACACAAAAATACCCCATATATTTCGCCCTAGTCTGAAATGATATTAATTTTCTTGCGAATACAGGTTTCTTTTGTATTTGTTAAGGACTTACTAAAGCCCCCCCGGTATTATGCTTGAAGGCCTATGAGGGAACGGCTCATAAAATAACTTATGACAACTGAAACGAACACCCATATCTTACTTAGGATTCGAATCCAAAACCTCCCACACCCCAGACCGGCGGCGCACCATCCGACTGTGCCACTGGAGTGCAGACACGTTGTGCATACGTGAAATAGATAGTTTTAAAAACGCACTGTAACCCAGTTCGCGTGCCAGGTAGACAGGCGCCTTAAACGGTAACAACCGAGAAATGTTGTGTCTGCTTGTAGTTAGCTTTACGTCTGTATCTTCTCTCTAGTCACATCGAAACTGCGGAAGCGTCTATAGGTTTTCTAGCTGTCGTGCACATCGCTTGGGTAAGTTAATTTATTATCGATTAGAGCAGACGGAAAAGGCGATAAATCGTTCGCTGAACACTGCATGACATAAGCAATAAGTGCATGGCCTCGGCAGTAGAAAAATGGTACCCCAGGGATGTCGATATAAAAAAAAATCATCGAATTGATTAATATTAATTATTTATAAAAGGATTGTTTTACAAAAAAACATAAAAATATAGATTTTCGATACATCTGAATCTGATATTTTATGTATTAAAGAACTTGAGAAAAGTAAAATTTCTTGGAATGGCTTTAAGTATTGCAGAAAGATGTGGCACCTGTTTTTGGTGCATTTCGCCAAAGAAAACATAGACCTAGTAATTTTTAAATTAAATGTTTGTACTCAAAACAGAGCTTATTGAAAGAGCATTTTAAAAATATTTATTTCCGATATCTGGAAAAAGATATTGATTTCGATTAAATATCGTTGAAATATATGGACGATTTATCTCGACATGTCGTTGATATAATACGGTCATTTCAACAACCCAAAGACGCCCAGGGCAAGAGCCGTGAACGCTCATGTAGTTAAGGAGGACAGTTGTACGGGGCTGTGTGCGCGGTGTGCCTGCGAAGGACATACGAGGGAAGTTACTCAACGCGGGCAGAAAAGGGGAGGTCCTCCTCCTCCGAAGACTGCTTCTGCCTGCCGCGTGCATTACCATACGCCCCTCTCCCGCACCATTTGTCTCCAGCATCGCCGTCACTCTTGGGAGTGCGTCATTTGGCCTGAGAGCCACTTCGTCCTAAACGTCCTTTGTCGCAGAACTACCGCGCACACTGTCGCCTGCTTGCCGAAATTTAGCCAAAATTGTATTTGGTTAAGCCCTTTCCGCCATAGATAAACAACAATTATTTTTGGCATTGCAACGAAAAAAAAAATTGGTACTGTAATTGTGTTAACCCTTTCGATCACGTTGTTCTAGTTGGCCGTAATGGTTTGCACTGTACACAGTAAAAACAGTACCCAGTGACCGAAGTCCGTCGCGTGTGAGAGGAGTTTATCATTCGCTGTTGACATTACATTCCACAGTCAGAAAATAACGATGCTCAAACCCAAGTAGCAATAGTCAGTTGGCCCATTTGTACAAACCTGCTTGTACACGAGCAGCCCACATACGTTTTCTGCAGATGCACGTAGTCCACATGATGCCTCTTGACTGTTGTGTGCAGTTGGCAACATCTGGACCACTGTTCAAATAACTTCCATATAGCAAAATACAATCTGCCGATAAGCAGTCCGATTCTGCTTAGCTAGCTGTGTCTCGCGCATTCCGGTGCCATCAGTGTGCCATGAGTGGCAGCAGTGGCCCACTGGCTCACTGCTTCTGGCCTGCCAGAAGTAAACCAACTCACGTCAACCCACTGTTGGCAAGCCACTTGTTGCCCAGCTATTGACCACTTGTTGCCCAGCTATTTACCATTTACAACGCAGCTATGCCACTTGTGGCCCACTTAAAAGCAGCTTGTCATGCATTTTCGAAAACTTAAAATATATTTTGTTTCTCCCTAAGAATGATTTTTCGTTTCCCATCTTCATACATGTAACATTTAAGTTTATTTCATAATTTGTGATCTACTTTGGAAGAATATGGAATCGGATTTATGTGCTATGTTTAAAATACCAATATTTTAGTTTCGGGCTACTTAAAGGTATTATTTGAAATGCAAAATAAAGAATTTTTTACATTTTATACTTGCAGGTTTCCAGTTTAGGAACAGTTTTTTCCTATTCCTAGTATCGTTACATGATAATTTTACTTTACATTTGTACGAAATACAAAAAACGGAGTGAATTCACATTTTATTTGCTATTTCACATCATCATATAGTTGGCATGTCATAAAATAGCCCATGAAATTGTCGCTAATACAGTCTGTCCCCAGCAGTAACCGTTTGCATGTCATAAATGGAGTAGAGTGGATAGATTTGGCCTGTTTTTAACATAGAGTGCTTGAGAACCGATGAGGTTGAAGCGAGGTGAGTATGGAGCAGCGCTTTAATGCAGAGGCGGGTAAACGGGAGATTTCCGAGAAAATCCGCCGACCAGCGGTAGTGTCTGGCACCATTTGCCGTAAATGGCTCATAGGCTTGTTGATATTTCTTCAGGGGTAAGTAACAGTTGGCATGCCAAATGTTTCCCCTTAGATTGCTACTATTACGTCCCTAGCAGTAAGTAAAAGCTACCTCCACAAATGACCCATAAACTTGGTGCTAATATTTTCCCAGCAGTACCATCACAGATTAAAAAAAATATATATATTTTATTTAATTCCTTAGATGTTTCTCTATTTTTCTACATAGTTTCCATATTTGTTTAAACATTTGTCTCATAACGTTATACAAGCTTTTGTATGCCTAAGTCACAGACGTCTGCCGCCTGTGAGGATAACCAGTCTGTAACTGCCCACATTCGGAAATTCCAATGCTAAAGTTGAAATTTTGAATCGCCGGTCTTCACGAATCTTTTCGTCCACGGATTTGACCACATCTTCTGTGATCACTGATGGTCGACCTGATCGCGGTTCATCATGGGCATTTTCCCGTCCGTCCTTGAAAGCTCTCACCCACTTACGCACATTGCTGTCACTCATCGCATTGGGGCCATACACTTGACATATCTGTCGATGAACTTCCGCTGCTGAAACGTTTCTTGCTGTCAAAAATAGAATCACTGACCGTATTTCACAGTCAGCGGGCTGATCAATTGTTTTAAACATTTTTAACTGACACTGTAAACAGCACACTGCAACAATACCAATGCAAATGGCGTCGTTTGACGAGCAAGGCATGCCGGTAGTCGGTGCGCATGCGCGTTACAATGTACGCGCGACATTCGATTAGCTACGGCGATTCGGATATTACTTTCCGAATAACCCTCGTATATTGAATTATAAGAATCATTGTGAGAACAATGGCTCATATTACGATTATTTAAAATAAGTATAGTCACTTTTCTTGATATGACCTGATTGTCAACCATATAATAAATGCTGACAGTCATAAATGCGAACTTTGCCAGCACTGTCAACAGTTGGCCAACTGTTAACTGCTTTCTGTTTGCTACTTGGGAAGAGATTGTTATCGGTTGAGTGACATNGGAAGAGATTGTTATTGGTTGAGTGACATATTTTGATCATACACCATTGCTTCACATGCACCATTGTTTGCATGTTCAAAATATTTCACTTAATCATTCACCCCCATTGCAAGAATCTTTCAAACAACTCATTGTTATTGGTCCNCATTGTTATTGGTCGATAAATGTGAAAGAGCGTCTTACCAATAGCGGTACATTTACAAGCAAAACATTTGTTTCATTGCAATGCTTAAAACAATATATTTGTCTGGTAGCGAAAGTGGTTAGTGCAACAATGTGTCATACGTCAGGATCCTCAATAATGTATTTGTGTTTGAGATTATTGATATGAGTTGCTCATGAGACTACGAAATATATAGTCACAAAAGCTGATACTTCCAGCCACGCGGTGCTCTTCCATTATTGGTCGCTATTTTCTGCTGTTATAAAATTAACTTCTTGGATAACGTATCATACATAGGGCACTATGGCTGAAACCCAGGGTTGAAATGGCAGCACAAAAAACACTTGGCCTAAAGAAGTGGCATAGCAGAAAAGTCGACCTAAATTGCATCAAAGATAAATACTTGACTCAAACACTTAACACGAATGTCATAAGGCCTTAACTTATAGCACAAAAAATCACTTTAGCTAATGTCACTTATTTTAAATGTCATTTGGTTCAAAGTTGCTACGCAGATAGATAGTATTGTCCTAAAATCTGCCTAAAAATTATTCTGCTTAACGTTGAACAACTGAAACTCACTTGTCTTAAAGTAGCTTGGCCAGAAGTTAGTTGACATAAAATAAATAAAGACCAAATGGCTTCCACACCAAATGTGCTACGGTCTTTATCTCGTTGACAGGCCACAAGTGACAAGCGCGAACTTCACACAAGATCCTCGTTAACTATTCATGGTATAATTTTTTCGCTCGGACAAGCTTTAAGCTCATTGTGAGTACCTAATCTCACTATGCTGTTGCAGTATAATTCTGTGCTGCGATTTTAAGCCACACCGTGGGCAGTTCATGCTAACAAGAAGCCGCAGATATTCGAAATAACTTAAGATTCACTCNGCGATTTTAAGCCACACCGTGGGCAGTTCATGCTAACAAGAAGCCGCAGATATTCGAAATAACTTAAGATTCACTCAAAATCGGCATGAATATGATGAAGAGTAGCTAGAAGCTACAATCAAGAGGACCCATCGCTCGTTCTTCGGTGGTGCAAAACGCAACGACTTACTTGCTCTGTAGAAATCCGGTATAGTACTCCCTAAACACTCGTGGGGTCGCGGTGGTGTAACGGGTAGACTGGTCGCCTTCCACCTAGGCGAACCTGGTTCGATTCCCGGTGGGGTCGCTCCC
The DNA here is from genome assembly GCA_002778355.1 of Clitarchus hookeri. NCBI lineage: Eukaryota > Metazoa > Arthropoda > Insecta > Phasmatodea > Phasmatidae > Clitarchus > Clitarchus hookeri. The sequence goes on along the minus strand of NQII01003866.1, from coordinate 146,211 downwards.
GGATTTTTGCATGTGGGAATCGTGCTGGACGATGCCGCTGGTCGGTAGGTTTTTTCTCAGGAATCTCCCACTTCCCCCGCCCTTGCATTCCGGCACTGTTCCATACNCCGGATTTTTGCATGTGGGAATCGTGCTGGACGATGCCGCTGGTCGGTAGGTTTTTTCTCAGGAATCTCCCACTTCCCCCGCCCTTGTATTCCGGCACTGTTCCATACTCACCTCGTTTCACCCTCATCGGCTCCCAAGACCTAGATGTTAAGACCCGCCCATATCTCACCACTATACGCCATTCCACTTTAAACGCTCGTTTCCTGTAACTTTGATCGTGGGCCTGTGGCTCGGGAAGACAATCATGATCAGCACTTTACACTAGGATCATAAACTAATGCATCCGATGTCTCCTCAGTGGGTTTTCTCATGTGGGAACGTTGCTGCACCTCTGGTTCAGGAATTATTTATACCGGTAACACTGAGCTCTAAGTATGTGGTTCACAGGTTGCGAGAGGAGATCGAGTAATGGTGCAACGCAGGCGCAGTGGGGACTTTATACAACATGTATAGCTGGAATCCTAAGACACCTGCAAGTTCATCGAGGGTCAGGTTATAATGGTAGATAAAAGCTGATCTAAGTGATCACATAGTTTGTTGTTGTTTCCTTTCCCCTTGATTTTAGTTAATACTATTTTCTCGATAGTAAATTGTTTTAACTTTAAATTACACCGTATGAGCTGTATACGTTAAAGCTGATTAGTGGCCAGGTGAGAACTCCAAAACGAACATTTTAAGAATTCCCAGTCCCAAAAACGATAAAGTTTAATGCAAACAAACACTGAAGGCAGTATTTAATTTTACGTTGGCAATGAAATATATGACAAGGAACTGTGTGTATTCACGTATGAACAAAAGTGTAACATTCAAAATTATTGGTAATGGAATATATTACTTTTAACTGGGAGTACTTATGACACTAGGGCTAAATAGGGTCACTTTACAATATTTTTGTGTTTCTACACGAAACAACTCTGAAATGAAATTATGAAGTTTCATTTAAGTTGGTAGTAATGCATCGAACGTAATGTTTCATTTTACTCCTAGTTGTCGCCTGTGGACACAAAAATCCTTTTAAAACAAAATAATGCCACCACAAACTAAACATTTCATATCACTCACCCCTTGCGGAAGTTTTTAGATTTCGAATGCTGTTAATTTGTGTTATTTGCCTACGTAGCGGTTTTATACACATCACGTCTACTGCAATAAAATACTCTCGCTCGTGGTTTACTGTAAACAATTTGTTAAATTTCGCCCTCATACCACTGTCATTCCAAACATGTAATTGTACTGAGGTTGCTGTAACAGTATACCTATGGACCTTTATAAATTATGTTACAAATAATCCTATCTTGTGAGTGTCGGAAAGTTCTCTCATGCTTGCACGGCTTTGCGATGATGTTTTAGTCGCCGATGCCGCTGCGGCTATACTGCTCATTCCACCAGTCTAGCGGCTCAAGGTGCAACAGGATCGTGTCGCAGACCGAAACCGAAGTGCGCACGCGCGGAGGTGGCGACTCGGCCGCATCGCCAGCTGCAGTCACATATGCGATTGTAGCCGCGCCGTGGACAACGCACCGTCAAACACTTTCGCATTAATAGATCAATATGCTATACGCAACTGTCATTATACTATGAAGCAAAACATTCGCAACCATTAAAGGTTTCGTCTAATTTGAATCAACAATATATGCTGTGCAGTACCAAGTCAATTATTTATTATTATTAAAAATTCAGTTCCGTTATCGAGGCAAAACACAAAATTATCTCAAAAATTTATTTCTACCGTATACGCGTTAAACCTCAATAATGAAACGATTAATTATATTTGTAAATGCAGTAGGATTATGCATTTTGTATGTAGGGCCTACATCATGAACTACGGTGACTCGATAACTCTTGTGCTAATGCAAATGACAAGATTTTATTTGAATAATAATGATGTGATCAATTTTTTTTTTTTAACGCGGCGATAGCGAAATTATTTACAGGGGCCACAAAATTGCAATAGTAAAAGTTTTGTAAACAATGACAGTAAAGTTTTGTGAACACTGCCGCAGCAAAAGTATTGATAATGTCGCAATATTAACACCTTTTTTTCAGTATGATGAATGTGTTAAGAGTTCAAGAAAAAAATCACGTGTGGGTTTGTTTTGCTTTGTGAGCGGGCTATAATGACAGCCGTGAGCAGGCTTAGGACACTGCGACTGACGCGTAGCACGTACCGCCGCATGAGACGTCACTGCCGGCAGTTGAAAGAAGATAGGCCTCTGCCAGTACGTGACTCGAGTTCACAGCAACGTGCAGCTATGTATAGACGCTCCCTACTTGACGAGCGGGCAAACGCCGCGCACAGCAGCGGAGTAAGACGTGCCAGTAATATACTTGAGAACATTTTCGATCGCTTTTGTATTCTACAACAAAGATTTGTTGACCCTCAGCAGTTAATGTTTATATTAAAACAACAACGAATCGAAGACTACCTCCATTTCCAAGTTGATTTAAGACGTCATATTAAAACCATGAGATCTTTGGTTTGAATGGCAGATAAATAAGAAATGTACGTGACGTTTTTGATCCAAGATTAGTGTATGTTAAAGTCTGATCCCTATTCTAGACCTTTTAGGGTATCAGAATAAACAACGAGTATTAATAAGCTACAATAACAAAGCTTATATTGCTCTTGATTGAACATTTTAGTACCTACAAGACTCGTTTTATAGATAAAAACAAATCACGGCGAGTGAATAAAAGAAAAAGTTGATACTACCGTTTCATGAGGCTACCTAAATTATTTTCAGTTTAATTGCATTTTTCGTCGGAGTTGTGTGTTTACAACTACTGTATATTGTTCGCTGGTGGCAAAAACCAGCTAACTTAAACACCAAGTTTTCCTTGATTCAAGAACTATTACGATTGTGTAGAATACTAGGAATTTGTTTTTCTTCGGTTCAACCTCCCTGGATTTACGCGTATCTTGCAAGTGCCCCATTTAATATCATCCCGTCATTTCATGTCCACCATTGCCCTAAGCAGTCAACATGAGTGAAGGCAAGCAAACCTAAAATAGTGGCGTGGGTTCAATTCACTTCTCAGGTAGTTACCTAAGAAATAATCGAATAAATTCGTAAATTATGTTAATTTTGAAGCCGTTTCCTTATGGCTTCAAAAATAATTACTGAACCTATAACACGTGACTCCATCAGCGAATAGCGGCAGCTGAAAGCCGACGAAAACCATTAGCAGACTGTACAGATGTATACAGTTGGCAAGAAGAGCTTAAATATATAAGAATAAGAAATTTTACTTACAAAATTTAGAATATTAGAGGAATATATATATATATATATATATATATATATATGAAACTACTGTACCTACCAAACTACTCAGTGAGTAAAGTAGTTTCCATTGTAGTTGTTTCTTATCTTTCGTTCACAAATTCTGATACTATCATTACTTATCTGGAAAAAATTAGTGTTTCATTTGGTAATTAAACATTAAATTATACTGTGCATAAAGCCGTGATCTTTATTTTTCGAAATTCATTTCGCCTCTTGAAAATTTTCTCGCAAAACTTACTGAAATTATTTTGTATTTGGTGAATCATATATTTATAAATACAATATAGTTAATTGATTATATCGCTAAAAATTAAACTATCGCCTCGTTATTTTTGTATAGCAATGAATTTTAATATAGCACGAAATTTCAAGTCTTTATTCTACAAAATGTAAAGCATTATGTTTAACGTAGACTACCAAGGTATTGGACAGACAGGCTAAAAAGTACCGAACCTTCTTGGTTAGAAAGAAACCCGGAATACTTTTTTTTTTTTTTGGGTTGTCTAAACAGTTGAACCTATTCTGATCAAAGCTGGCGTATAATTACGAACTTGTATCTAGCTTAACTGATTTTGTAAATGGGATATGGCTCCTGCCGTCTGTTTTAACCACCCAATCGACGTCCCTTTTGTGCCCCCTCCTTAACCCCATCAAAGTCATGGGTCCTATGAACATGTCCTTTGGCCTGAGGCACTTTGATGGAAAATCATTTGTTCTGAAATTCTTGCACAAAAAGTAATTTTAAGGATTGGGAATCATTGCCGTGGACAGCGTAATTCACTATTAAATTGTATAAATTAACACTATGTAAGTGAAATTCGCTCAATAAATGGATTTATTGAATGTAATTTAGTTTAGAGGAGCAGTTCTGAAGGTTTCCAAACAAATTTTAGAGCACTTTTCTCTGTTTCAACTTTAATGCGTGATGAAAGGAAAACGCACTGTCCCATTATTGCTTTCCTTGTAAAGTAACTAGCATGTAACAAAATATAATGTCCTTTACAGTCATTCAGTTGGGTGCAGGATCTTTCATAATTTTGAACCATGGAACACTTTTCGTGATTCAGCGTAATTATCATTAGCTTTTGTTTAATTGTGTAGTCTGCATTATAGAAAATTGTTTTCGTGATTTTTTTATTTTGTGGTAACGCTCATGTTGCATCTGGTGTAAATTTTTTGCGTAGGTCGATATAATTTTCATGACTGAGGTACCACATTAATTTTTATAGCTATGAATTAATTATAGTATGATTTTATTAAAGAGAAACAACTCATTTACGAACACAAAATACAGGACAGTGAATGCCAAATCTAAAGTATTATGAAGTATTTTCTGTGGTCTTACTGCTAGAAAAGGTTCATTCTTAAATCAATTACAGTGTGTGTATCAGAGAAGGGCTTGTCTGTGTCGCTGAAAAAGTATAAGAAAAGGCCATAGACTATGTCTCGTATTAACGTGTCATATCATATAATTCTCAAATATAGGACTACTGTAACGATTCTCACATATCTTGCGTTTTATACATACTCCTGAGAGAGTTACACTAAGGCAACATTTTGGTTAAATTAAGTATGATAGTTAATATCAACCGATGATAAAATATGATATCTCATATCGTATAACATTACACCCCTTAACTGATGAATTCTCAAACACACGTGTTTGAGAACTTGNCTCACCTCGTTTCACCCTCATCGGCTCCCAAGACCTAGATGTTAAGACCCGCCCATATCTCACCACTATACGCCATCCCACTTTAAACGCTCGTTTCCTGTAACTTTGATCGTGGGCCTGTGGCTCGGGAAGACAATCACGATCAGCACTTTACACTAGGATCATAAACTAATGCATCCGATGTCTCCTCAGTGGGTTTTCTCATGTGGGAACGTTGCTGCACCTCTGGTTCAGGAATTATTTATACCGGTAACACTGAGCTCTAAGTATGTGGTTCACAGGTTGCGAGAGGAGATCGAGTAATGGTGCAACGCAGGCGCAGTGGGGACTTTATACAACATGTATAGCTGGAATCCTAAGACACCTGCAAGTTCATCGAGGGTCAGGTTATAATGGTAGATAAAAGCTGATCTAAGTGATCACATAGTTTGTTGTTGTTTCCTTTCCCCTTGATTTTAGTTAATACTATTTTCTCGATAGTAAATTGTTTTAACTTTAAATTACACCGTATGAGCTGTATACGTTAAAGCTGATTAGTGGCCAGGTGAGAACTCCAAAACGAACATTTTAAGAATTCCCAGTCCCAAAAACGATAAAGTTTAATGCAAACAAACACTGAAGGCAGTATTTAATTTTACGTTGGCAATGGAATATATGACAAGGAACTGTGTGTATTCACGTATGAACAAAAGTGTAACATTCAAAATTATTGGTAATGGAATATATTACTTTTAACTGGGAGTACTTATGACACTAGGGCTAAATAGGGTCACTTTACAATATTTTTGTGTTTCTACACGAAACAACTCTGAAATGAAATTATGAAGTTTAATTTAAGTTGGTAGTAATGCATCGAACGTAATGTTTCATTTTACTCCTAGTTGTCGCCTGTGGACACAAAAATCCTTTTAAAACAAAATAGTGGCACCACAAACTAAACATTTCATATCACTCACCCCTTGCGGAAGTTTTTAGATTTAGAATGCTTTTAATTTGTGTTATTTGCCTACGTAGCGGTTTTATATACATCACGTCTACTGCAATAAAATACTCTCGCTCGTGGTTTACTGTAAACAATTTGTTAAATTTCGCCCTCATACNCACATCACGTCTACTGCAATAAAATACTCTCGCTCGTGGTTTACTGTAAACAATTTGTTAAATTTCGCCCTCATACCACTGTCATTCCAAACATGTAATTGTACTGAGGTTGCTGTAACAGTATACCTATGGACCTTTATAAATTATGTTACAAATAATCCTATCTTGTGAGTGTCGGAAAGTTCTCTCATGCTTGCACGGCTTTGCGATGATGTTTTAGTCGCCGATGCCGCTGCGGCTATACTGCTCATTCCACCAGTCTAGCGGCTCAAGGTGCAACAGGATCGTGTCGCAGACCGAAACCGAAGTGCGCACGCGCGGAGGTGGCGACTCGGCCGCATCGCCAGCTGCAGTCACATATGCGATTGTAGCCGCGCCGTGGACAACGCACCGTCAAACACTTTCGCATTAATAGATCAATATGCTATACGNACATATGCGATTGTAGCCGCGCCGTGGACAACGCACCGTCAAACACTTTCGCATTAATAGATCAATATGCTATACGTAACTGTCATTATACTATGAAGCAAAACATTCGCAACCATTAAAGGTTGCGTCTAATTTGAATCAACAATATATGCTGTGCAGTACCAAGTCAATAATTTATTATTATTAAAAATTTAGTTCCGTTATCGAGGCAAAACACAAAATTATCTCAAAAATTTATTTCTACCGTATACGCGTTAAACCTCAATAATGAAACGGTTAATTATATTTGTAAATACAGTAGGATTATGCATTTTGTATGTAGGGCCTACATCATGAACTACGGTGACTCGATAACTCTTGTGCTACTGCAAATGACAAGATTTTATTTGAATAATAATGATGTGATCAACTTTTTTTTTTAACGCGGCGATAGCGAAATTATTTACAGGGGCCACAAAATTGCAATAATAAAAGTTTTGTAAACACTGCCGCAGCAAAAGTATTGATAATGTCGCAATATTAACACCTTTTTTTCAGTATGATGAATGTGTTAAGANAAACACTGCCGCAGCAAAAGTATTGATAATGTCGCAATATTAACACCTTTTTTTCAGTATGATGAATGTGTTAAGAGTTCAAGAAAAAAATCACGTGTGGGTTTGTTTTGCTTTGTGAGCGGGCTATAATGACAGCCGTGAGCAGGCTTAGGACACTGCGACTGACGCGTAGCACGTACCGCCGCATGAGACGTCACTGCCGGCAGTTGAAAGAAGATAGGCCTCTGCCAGTACGTGACTCGAGTTCACAGCAACGTGCAGCTATGTATAGACGCTCCCTACTTGACGAGCGGGCAAACGCCGCGCACAGCAGCGGAGTAAGACGTGCCAGTAATATACTTAAGAACATTTTCGATCGCTTTTGTATTCTACAACAAAGATTTGTTGACCCTCAGCAGTTAATGTTTATATTAAAACAACAANCATTTTCGATCGCTTTTGTATTCTACAACAAAGATTTGTTGACCCTCAGCAGTTAATGTTTATATTAAAACAACAAGAAATCGAAGACTACCTCCATTTCCAAGTTGATTTAAGACTTCATATTAAAACCATGAGATCTTTGGTTTGAATGGCAGATAAATAAGAAATGTACGTGACGTTTTTGATCTAAGATTAGTGTATGTTAAAGTCTGATCCCTATTCTAGACCTTTTAGGGTATCAGAATAAACAACGAGTATTAATAAGCTACAATAACAAAGCTTACATTGCTCTTGATTGAACATTTTAGTACCTATAAGACTCGTTTTATAGATAAAAACAAATCACGGCGAGTGAATAAAAGAAAAAGTTGATACTACCGTTTCATGAAGCTACCTAAATTATTTTCAGTTTAATTGCATTTTTCGTTGGAGTTGTGTGTTTACAACTACTGTATATTGTTCGCTGGTGGCACAAACCAACTAACTTAAACACCAAGTTTTCCTTGATTCAAGAACTATTACGATTGTGTAGAATACTAGGAATTTGTTTTTCTTCGTTTCAACCTCCCTGGATTTACGCGTATCTTGCAAGTGCCCCATTTAATATCATTCCGTCATTTCATGCCCACCATTGCCCTAAGCAGTCAACATGAGTGAAGGCAAGCAAACCTAAAATAGTAGCGTGGGTTCAATTCACTTCTCAGGTAGTTACCTACGAAATAATCGAATAAATTCGTAAATTATGTTAATTTTGAAGCTGTTTCCTTATGGCTTCAAAAATAATTACTGAACCTATAACACGTGACTCCATCAGCGAATAGCGGCAGCTGAAAGCCGACGAAAACCATTAGCAGACTGTACAGATGTATACAGTTGGCAAGAAGAGCTTAAATATATAAGAATAAGAAATTTTACTTACAAAATTTAGAATATTAGAGGAATATATATATATATATATATATATATGTGAAACTACTGTACCTACCAAACTACTTAGTGAGTAAACTAGTTTCAATTATAGTTGTTTCTTATCATTCGTTCACAAATTCTGATACTATCATTACTTATCTGGAAAAAATTAGTGTTTCATTTGATAACTAAACATTAAATTATACTGTGCATAAAGCCGTGATCTTTATTTTTCGAAATTCATTTCGCCTCTTGAAAATTTTCTCGCAAAACTTACTGAAATTATTTTGTATTTGGTGAATCATATATTTATAAATACAATGTAGTTAATTGATTATATCGCTACAAATGAAACTATCGCCTTGTTATTTTATGTATAGCAATGAATTTTAATATAGCACGAAATTTCGAGTCTTTATTCTACAAAATGTAAAGAATTATGTTTAACGTAGACTACTAAGGTATTGGATAGACAGGCTAAAAAGTACCGAACCTTCTTGGTTAGAAAGAAACCCGGAATACTTTTTTTTTTTTTGGGTTGTCTAAACAGTGGAACCTATTCTGATCAAAGCTGGCGTATAATTACGAACTTGTATCTAGCTTAACTGATTTTGTAAATGGGATATGGCTCCTGCCGTCTGTTTTAACCACCCAATCGACGCCCCTTTTATGCCCCCTCCTTAACCCCATCAAAGTCATGGGTCCTATGAACATGTCCTTTGGCCTGAGGCACTTCGATGGAAAATCATTTGTTCTGAAATTCTTGCACAAAAAGTAATTTTAAGGATTGGGAATTATTGCCGTGGACAGCGTAATTCACTATTAAATTGTATAAATTAACACTATGTAAGTGAAATTCGCTCAATAAATGGATTGATTGAATGTAATTTAGTTTAGAGGAGCAGTTCTGAAGGTTTCCAAACAAATTTTAGAGAACTTTTCTCTGTTTCAACTTTAATGCGTGATGAAAGGAAAACGCACTGTCCCATTATTGCTTTCCTTGTAAAGTAACTAGCATGTAACAAAATATAATGTCCTTTACAGTCATTCAGTTGGGTGCAGGATCTTTCATAATTTTCAACCATGGAACGTTTTTCGTGATTCAGCGTAATTATCATTAGCTTTTGTTTAATTGTGTAGTCTGCATTAAAGAAAATAGTTTTCTTGATTTTTTTATTTTGTGGTAATGCTCATGTTGCATCTGGTGTAAATTTGTTGCGTAGGTCGATACAATTTTCATGACTGAGGTACCACATTAATTTTTATAGCTATGAATTAATTAAAGTATGATTTCATTAAAGAGAAACAACTCATTTACGAACACAAAATACAGGACAGTGAATGCCAAAACTAAAGTATTATGTAGTATATTCTGTGGTCGTACTGCTAGAAAAGGTTCATTCTTAAATCAATTACAGTGTGTGTATCAGAGAAGGGCTTATCTGTGTCGCTGAAAAAGTATAAGAAAAGGCCATAGACTATGTCTCGTATTAACGTGTCATGTCATATAATTCTCAAATATAGGACTGCTGTAACGATTCTCACATATCTTGCGTTGTATACATACTCCCGAGATAGTTACACCAAGGCAACATTTTGGTTAAATTAAGTATGATAGTTAATATCAACCGATGATATAATATGATATCTCATATCGTATAACATTACACCCCTTAACTGATGAATTCTCAAACACACGTGTTTGAGAACTTGAAACGTTCTCACCGAGATACGGCCTCAACGCAAACCCTAAGATCACCTCATAATGATATCATCCGCAGCTCATAATAATCGCGTATACTTCCAGCAGTGTTTGGCGTCCATAGAAGCCTGCCTTGTACGGAAAGTCAGGCAGTCTGTGGATGTCTGTTAGTGCAGCTGTTCCTGAGAGGTATGCCAGGCGCAACCCCACACGCATCACGTCATCACAGCACGAGATGCTTCTTGTTATCGCGTTAACAGTTGCCTCACACGGTTTGACTACAAAGCTTGGCCAGGGAAAGGGGTTAGCCACTTTGCGAAAATGTATCTAACGGTGTGTGTAATTACAATGCAGAGCTCCGTCGAGACGTCTCACCGGGATCAATATTAATTAACTCTGCGTTGCGCCGAGGGAAGAGATGACGGTAATTAAGAAGTTTATTGATTTTGTAAGATAAGCTGGCAGCGGCTTTTAATGTCCCAGATGGGAAGCTGAGGACACAAAAAGGAAACTCTCTANTTCCTGGTAATAGTTGGCATTTCTTCTTAAATAAGTGATACACTGGAGTCAGACGTTGACTGTCGAATAGCTTTTTTGTGTGCTATAAAAGTAAATGTTAAAGCTTTATGTAGATGTTAAAGCTATATGTAGAACATTCAAAATTAATACCGACTCCGAGTGTAAATACGTAAACTCATGTAAACGGAAGAGAACCGAAAGCTAAATGTATCACTATAGCAGGGGACAAAGTCACAAAGACGTCAACTTCGGACCATAAGTTTTTAAGTTTAAAAAACAAGTAAACCATAGATATGTGAGGCATTTTGTACATAATTTTGGGTAAATTTAAGCTGAAAGCCATTCCCGCCCTATTAACTTTCTTATACAACAGCAGGAGCGTCATTAAGATAAATTAAGAAGTCATCACAGCTAAAGTGTGTGTTTTGGAATCAAGAATAATTATTCTACCTACACCTTAGTTTTCCTAATACCATATTTTCAAGAAAAAAAACTCTCAGTTTACAAGCCGATTCTTGCCTATTTCCTCGTATCAGTCGTTCACAACTAAAGCTGAAGTCTATTCACGATTTCCTCACACTTTTTTAATCAAACCTTTGGCAAAACACCCCATGTATGACGTGTTTCGCTGATTTATAAATATGTCACATATTAAATGCGTTTCGTAATTGCGTTAACATAAAAGTACCTTATTTTTTATTAAATTTAATTTTTACTTAATTTTATCTATAAATCACAATATTGCGTTTAAAACTAATATGGAAAAAGACAGAGAGCAAATATGTATGTCGGCAATGCTTACTAAGAAATAGTTATCATGCAGAATGTTATTATACTGAGTGCGCGCGCACAAATGCGGTGCGTTGGCCCTCTGGTGTAATTTTCTAGCCTTGTTCGCCTGACGTAGAGGAATAACCTGGAAGTATAACTAAGCAGGGCTTCAGAAAAGTCGGAAGTAACCGTGAATTGACTAAAGACTAAAATAAAAGCAAAAGTACTGGAATAAACAAAATTAATATTTCTTGGAAACAGTTATATACTCATGCAAATGAAAAGAAAATGCTTGCTTTTTGACAAACTCCGAACTACAACTAGCTAAAGCAGACAAGTTCCAACCACTGCCGAGGTGATTACAACTTTTCACTGCTGCCAAACTGAACATTGGTTCTGCAGTAGCGTTAACTCTTACATTCATATACACCAAGGTGAAATGACAACTGAACACGTAACAAAATATCATGTCTATCATATTGCACCAGTCAATATAAAGACGCATAAAATAGCATTTATTTTTATCGCAAATACACAAATGAAACTGTGTCATCCGCGATGTACGAGAGTTACGGGATTTGAAGCCACACTACTTATATAGACGGCGAGGATCGCATAGATTATTCCCACACAATTGATTTTCTCTGGAAAAATATTAATATATTTCAGAGATTGGAGAGTTCTAAATTTGAGTAAAGTATGAATGTCCGTAGCAAATTATAAACATACTTTAATGCGTTGGTTTCATGCTGTCGAATCATTGTAAGCAAAATTATTTCCATGTGCAGTTTCCAGCTAAGATTTCTTACTACTAAGTAGAGTCCAAAAAGGCGCCAAGACCTGCAAGGAAAATTTAACTGCTCGTATACAATTTCTTCATGTTAAGTATTTAGGGTATTTTACGGAAACGATATTTACGTTGACCGCTCCATTAAACATCAAGAAGTAACTAATAATTAATTAGCCTTCTTTCCTCTACACGTGTCCAAATAAATTCTAGTGAAGTTCTTAAAGGTATAGATGTCTGGTAGGCATTTACGTCTTATTGACAGCAATATCATTAGATATGAAACCAGAAACATGTGAAACAGTACCAATATAATTAAAATACACGAATAACTTACCCGGGATTCTAATCCAGAAAAACTCGTCGAATTAAGCTAACTTGCAATCAACTTCATAACATAGGTAGGATTCGGAGCATCAACTTCGGTTGCAATCAGTGTAATGTTTTTAATGATAGGGTTCACTAACATGAAACAGTTACACGGTCATAGTTTTGAAAATAAGTGTCTGAACCACTAAAAACATTTAAATTTACATGGCCTACCATAAAGCTAATTGAGTGAAAAATTGGGTAGAAATCGGTTTATTGGTACCTAAGATAAAGCATATAAACCTTATTTTCTTAATCAATGCTATTTTACAAAACTGCCTAAAAATTTTCTATATACTATGCGTCTAATAGATACTGACAGTATAAAAATCTTGGATGAATTTGGTTAAATTGTTAAATAGATATGCCAAACATATCAAATAAATCTATATGGCCGCCATTTTTTAAATCGGTGACGGACCCGATTTAAACTATGCAACTTTACATGGCCTTCCGTAGGTCTGCAAAATTTTGTGGAAATTAGTTTTAATTATTCCGGAAATATGGCCAAATGTTTCTTTTACACACCTGTCACTACTTTGCAAAAAAATTGGCGAAAGTGGATCTCTGTATGCATAAATGATGCTTTTAATTAATACTGCATTGCATAAAAAATTTTGTTTAAATTTCTTGAAACGTTTCATAGATATAACAAATTAATTTTAATTAATTATATAAACACCATTAAAACATGATTGCCGCTCAACATAGTTGCTCATGTTAAAATGTCATATAGAATATTTTTTGGATATTTATTAATCTGTTCGCCCGAATTTTAATTTGAACTTTTAATATAAAATAAAATGTCAAAATAGCCCAAAGTTAAACTCTTACTACAGGAGAATTTAATGCCTGGTTTCATAGAAATTGCTACATGCAATTCCTGTGACTGTAATATACGCGTAGGCTGAAATCATGTTAAGAACCATGTCCTCCATTTCCGTAATCACTGTAAACTGACCATTTCAGACGAAATCCGAAAACACTGTGCTATATGGCTTGCAGTTGCCTTAAATGTATCTTGCAGTCATTACATCAAAGAAACTAGGCGACTAAATCAAACAATTTGCCGATCTCTGGACACTCTGGATATTTCGACAAAGGCCTTGTGTGGTGCGAAAACATTTGTACAGCAAATTTCACTATTTGACCAGTATTCCCTTTTAAATGAGCGCGAAGAGGAGTGACTATTGGCGAAAAATTCAATTCATAATTTTCCATTATAGCTTGCACGTGCTCCTTTCTAAGAAACGTTCCACTTGGAAGCTGTATTCCGTTATCCAGAAAATTATGTCTTAGCAATTTTATGAGATGTAAAATATCTGCGAAAAGCCACACCTGGTAAGAAACTATACGGAATTACAAAGGTAGTGTTTGATGGTGAGTCAGTGTTTTCTACTAGCCTACATCACTTCCGCCCACCGCGAATGCCAGAAAATTACAGTTCTTCAAGCGATGGTGTAGCTTCGAAAAGCAACTCTTTTGTCATATCCCTGTGAAAATCATAAAATAAAGGCTGTTTCTGTTTTGAAGCCAGTCCTCGAGCCATAATTACTTGTACGTATATATATTTGGCATAAGTATCTTATCTTCACTTTGATCATAACACAATCTTCAACGGGGCCACTGTGGCGTAGTGGTCAGACTACTCGATTCCCACCAAGGCGAACCGAGTTAGATTCCCGGTGGGGTCGCTCCTGGATTTTCGCACGTGGGAATCGTGCCGGACGATGACGCTGATCGGCGGGTTTTCTCGGGGATCTCCCGTGCCCTGCCCTTGTATTCCGGCACTGCTCCATACTCACACCGCTTCACCCTCATTAGCTCCCAAGATATATTAAAAGCTGCCTAAATCCCTCCGCTCCGCTATCTTGAATCCACAGACATCTCGTCAAATGATAGAACTGTTAGGCGCTCTGATTCATTCATGATTTTAGATGTAGCTTAAAGAACGTCTAGTATTTCAGTTTGAATTCCCGGCCTACACCTTAAATTTCTAGTCCATTTTCGGCGATTCGACAACCCTTGCAATGGCAAGCCCACTTTGTTTCTCATGAAAAAATAAGCTTTTCGCATAATCTACCTGAGAGAAATATTATGAAAGTCTTCTTTTTTCTGCCAGCACTTATTTTTTCTAAGGAGTTTATAAATTAGTTTGGACGTAAAAAAATATTTTTTTTTATGTTATGAACTTTTTGTTTAACTAATTTTGGACATCATTTTTGCAGAATTTTAATTTGCAGCGGCTAGAAAAGAATCCACTTTTGTGTGCAAATGTGGTTCGCAGCAGTAGTAAACTCGTGATTTTCTATTCTTTCGGGAATTAAACTGCTAATTTTTTGACGAAATGCATGGTTTTGAAAACACGAACTGCAAACTAAAAAGATGACGACCTCTACCGTTTGCTTATAAATGCTAATTCAGTGGCTACAGTACCCACAAAATTCAAAGTTCTAGCTAGACTCTCAGCAGCTTGCATTCCTAGCCTGGAAGGGAGAGCAAGGGATCAGTGACGTCATACGTCACCGCCTAGAGTACCGTTATTCAAAACAGCAGAGACGGCATTTTTTATTTTCAATTTTTTACTAACTTACTCTAAAACTAAGTGTTATGTATGAGTCCACGGTAGGGACGGCAGTTAATTGCGTCTCAGGACTAAGCCCCATACGCCTTTAAGGAAAGGAAATCACGCAAGGAGACATGCATCACGGCAGCGAAGGATTGCGCTGCCATGGCCAGCATTTCGGCCATGACAACCTATCTTAGTGTACTTATAGCTAAAGTACTATATTAAGAAGAGAAAGGGAAAAACCGGAATAGACACCGTAAAACCCTTTTCGACAGGAAATAATTTAAAATTGCTGCATGCATTATCAGAAAATGCTACAGGAGACAGATAGGTGGAAACCATGCTCTTTATTAATAGGTAGAGGAAATATTTGTAGAGAGTGTGCTATGCTGAGACGGCTCAACCTCTCTTTTCTACTAGTCTTGGGGTCTTCCCCCTGCCTCATTCCGTATTCGCCGTCATAGGTAAACGAAGGTATATGCGCACTCAGGGGTGTCCAAAGTGCAGATATGCAAACCTGGCTTGCATGCATCCACAACACATCTCGTTTCTATTAACTACGTAACATTAACACACGCGCTTGGCTTTAAATAAAAACTTGTTCACACACACGAGCATTATTTATGGATGCATCAGAGATACGCGGTTATTTTAGCACGCAAGCCGCCTACCAGTTTGCTTACAGGTATGAAAGTGAAGGTGTTAATAAGCACAACAAAAAACTTAGAAGCACGCAATGTTTTCTGCTGATATTTTGTTTATCAGTTCCCAATAATATTAATGATTTTAGAGAAACGGAAAACTTCAGGACAATTTTAACGTCGTTTGAGTGAAATACTACCAAATTTATGATACAAAATCGTAACTTTCTTAACTTAAATTCGTTATGCCTGCATGTGTAATGTTAACATTAAAACTCAAAAGTAATTTAACAATCTTTAGTTTTAGCGAACATTGCAAAATATTATCCACCTACCTTTAAAATGTAGGTAATAAAGTTAAGTTAGATGTCCTATGTTTCAATGAATAACATAAATGTTCAGTAGGGTTTGGCTGAAGTAAAAAATATACCGATCTTAGTATCAATGATACACTAGTGTTTGTGAAAATAGTAACACCCAGAAAGAATGGCTGGAATGAATCCAAACTCGGATGATGTGTAGAACAGTGTACCAGCAATAAGTGATTACGCTAGCAGAGAGGTGGCGTACACGTAGACCCAGCAGCGCTCTCTATTGTGTGACCGGAAAGGTCACTGTTGCACAAAGCTCAGTCAACGAAGAGTCATCAAACTCAGTGAAAGCAAATGCCAATATGCATCGTCGATGTCAAACGGTGCCATATCAGCATTTGAGTGAGTTCGAGCAGGCAGAATGATCGGTCTCCGGGAAACGGGTTTGTCATACCGTGACATTTCAGCTCGTACAAGGCATGCTCCTACGACAGTGATGCGTGTGTGATATCAATGGATAGAAAAGGATCGCACGCAGCGACGAACGGGTACTGGACCATGTAATGTGACCACAGCACTGGATGACCGCCATATTGTCCACAGTATTGGCTCGACACTGGAGCGCTGCAACGGGTGTAGACCTGTCTGCTTCGACGGCTCGACGCCGTATGCTGTGGGCTGGACTGGTGCCACACATGCCATTGCGTCGGCTTCCATTGTCCAGAAACTACAAACGCCTCAGACTGCAATGGGAAAGTGAACGCCGTCGCTGTTGTGCTAAGTGTTAAAATGTAGTGTTTTCGGACCAGTTCCGCTTCAACCTGTCATACAGTGATGGCCACATATGTGTTAGACGCTACCGTGGTGACCGCAATCTGGCAGCCTGCATTGAAGAACGGCATAGCAGACAAACGCCAAAGGTTTGAGAGGCCATTGGATTCTACATGCGATCTTGACTCGTATGTATTGAGGTCAATCTGAACAGCAACCGCTGCATCAAGGAGGTTTTAGATCCCGAGGTACTTATCCTCCTTCAGGCAACTCCACAAGCCATAGTTCAGCACGATAATATCAGGCTACATGTGGAGAGCAATGTGCAAGCCTTCTTCAATGAACTGCTTCCCTAGCCTGCACGTACGCCTGACATGTTTCCGATCGAACATGTCTGGGATATCGTTGGTCGGCAACTTGTTCGTCCCAGCCCTCCATCAACCTCTATTAATGCTTTGTAGACTCGCATAAAAACAGTGTGGAGAGAGATTCCCCAGGAACATATCGAGGTCCTCTTCGATTTCCTGCCAAGACGTTTAGGGGCTCTGATTACAGCATGCGAGGGCTTTACACCATACTGAATTCTCAAGGACAGGGTTCTCTACAGTTCTGTAATCCTAATAAATTGTGTATTTTCAGCCATGTACCTAATATGTGGTATAACATTCATTTCAGTCACATGTATCCTTCTTGGTGTTTGTTTTTCCACAAACGTTTGTGTATATTAAAACAAATCTCAAATGAGAAATGATACGATCTTCATGTATATCAAAGTTTCACAGCCTGTCACGCGTATGTCTTTTTGAAAAGCGTAAGACATCAGCATGAAAGGCACGAAAGAGCAATTCTAATGGACACTATTTACCTGCCTGAATATGAAATCCAACACTTTTTAAAGGCAAAAATTGAAGCTAATACACAATAAGTACCCTCAATGTTCANGTTTGTGTATATTAAAACAAATCTCAAATGAGAAATGATACGATCTTCATGTATATCAAAGTTTCACAGCCTGTCACACGTATGTCTTTTTGAAAAGCGTAAGACATCAGCATGAAAGGCACGAAAGAGCAATTCTAATGGACACTATTTACCTGCCTGAATATGAAATCCAACACTTTTTAAAGGCAAAAATTGAAGCTAATACACAATAAGCACCCTCAATGTTCACCTTGCACCTGAATACATGACATACTACACCAGTTGTCTTTCAGATCTGCTTTCAACATTGGCAGTCTACTTACAGTTATGCCATCTGTTATCACTGCTACTGCACTTGTATAACCATAATTCTGTAAATAGCCAACGTTTTCCTATAAACTTTTCTTCTTCTTAGAAGTAACAAAACCATGCGTGTTTTATTTAATAAGATTCCTTATGCTTTATATAGTCGTCGTGAAAACCACTACATTTAGTTGTGAACGTTTACAACATGCGTGAATTCATGTTTATTAGTGCCACTTGTTCTATAGTAAAAATATGCAGCATGTTTAAACTGTAAGTTCAATGAAAACACATATATAAACTAGTGTTACCATATTGGTAGCATCTAAGAATTAAAAATGATAAAATGGCGTACATTTTTAATTTCAATAATGTGGTCAATTCACTCCGTAAAAGAAATATCACTAACAATTACAGTTTGTTGTAATTTACGTTCAACAGGCTGGTCTAAAGCTGTAATTCCACGCAAACGTCAGGCTCGTAATTTTATTACGTATAAGCGAAAACTTAAAATAAATACAAATTTTGTAAATTGAAAAGAACAATGCCGTTGCAAATAGAAGAACCACGTATAATACATATAACAGCTACATTTCCATGAGAATATACGCAGCCACTAATTTTGCGATTTAGACGTGACTATTGCGTAAATTTAATCAGCCATTGTGAGATGAAATAACATGACATGTGTTAAGTTTCCGAAATGTATTCACTCAATTTACACAAGCAGTGATATAATTTTAAAATTACTAGTTATCTTTAGCGCAATAATATCCAACAGAAAAGGGAGAGGGGGGGGGCAACATTTTAAAAATAGAATCCATATAGTTACTTACACATACAAAAGAAGAGATTTTTTTTTATTTTACACTACTTGGCGTATTTATTTACCAATTTACACAACAGATATTGACGTGTTGTAACGATTTATTTTAATTTTATATATTTAAACTTTTCAACATTTTTAATTTGGCAATTACAATCTCATATCATTTCACACAGAAGTTATGGTATGTTATATAATCATAACGAAATAGTTGAGATGCGCATACATTCCATGTATTAAAATAGTCCATGATGAGGTAAAATAATGCATCTCGTATAGCACAACTACTACATATTAACGATATTTTACTCAAACATTTGTGCAATTATTAAGAAGTGACTGTCTGTTAATATATACAACCATTGTGAGGTGAAATAATAAGCCATGTGTAAAACTACTCCCAAATGTTTATAAATTTTTATACTCGTAATTAAACGCTGATTTAAAAAAGCCTACTTTATTTTTACACAAGAATATTAAGTTTTCAGTACGCACAACATATTCAAAATAACACACAATAACTTATGTAATTTTACAAATACAGATGTGCTATTTTGAAATTACAAGTCTTGTTATTGCATCTAGAATTTTACAGTTCTACATGTGTCAATTACACTGTCTATTTCAGTGTATTTTCACGATTTATTTTACAGCGTACCAGTCATGTACCAGAAGACTTCTCTTGTTTGATAGTTTAAAATTTACTTACGAATAGTGGCCCTCGGTGGCCATGGTCGCTTAGACGTCACGCTCATGTGGCGAGGGTCGTGTGTTCTATTCCCATCCCCAAAATTGCTTACAATTTATGAACGTCAAGTTGGTACTCATGTGGTTCGGAGCCCCCAACAATCAAGAGCTCCCGTCACCTAAAGCCTTGCGGTGAAAATTTGTGCGATTTAGAACTCTACCTTTACCTTTAATGTCAAATACCGAAAGTATCCAACATATCCGTAGTTTGAGATTTTTGTCTTTGTAAAAAACCTTTGTAAGACGTATAGTTAGTCCTGTATTTCATCGCAAGTTTCCTATCAAAACAGTTTTTTGTTACATATGAATGTGGGATCACACTGGCATAGTGTTCTAATCACTCGTCTCACACCACAGCGATCTGAGTTTGATTCCTAGCATGGCTAAACCCGAGTTTTTAGTGCGGGAGAAACGCGACGAACATTGCCATGGCGGGTTTTCTTGGGGAAACCCCATTTCCCCTTCTCTCTCACATTCCAACGCTTTTCCAAATTAGGGCTTCATTCCAAATCATACTCAGGTTAAACAGCCGATTTGGTTCATCACTACAGTTACAGTCTCCCACACGGGGCCGCAGTGGAGTAGCGACTAGGGCCTCCCACCAAGACAATTCGATTCCTGGCGGGGTCATTCCCGGATTGTCGCAAGTGGTAATCGTGCCGGGCGATGACGCTGGTTTTCTCGGGATCTCCCATTTCCCTCGCCTTTTCATTCCGGCGCTACAGTATGTCCAACTGACTTCACTCTCATCGGCTCTCAAGACCATAGATGTTAAGAGCCGTCCAAACCTCTCATCTCAACACTCCCCATTTCATTATTATTGCTGTGTGGGTATTTAAAGTGGTAACGATAATGGATTATAATGCCATTGCTGCCGATAATAGTGTCGTAGTTAATTCTAAAGGAGAAAATATGGGCTAATGTTTACGGTATATTATACCAGCGCAGTGTATAGTCTCAGAAAAATTCAGTTTAACATCTAAACTGCAAAGATTTTTTCCCGATTATCCAGTGGACCCAAATCAGGAGCGCTTACGACAATAACAGCTATTAAAAATTATAACTTACTGAATTAAGTGACAGTAGAAAAATAAAATGTACAAGTCTTACAACGCAACATCGATCACATATACGTACAGTATACGGTGCCCCGTGAAAAAAAACACTATGTAATTAGTAAACATAAACGCATCAATTAAATACCAACACAAAAAATATTATTACTTAAGATTTTAAAAAGATTTTCAATTGATTTCCCAAAACACCCAATTTCTGCTGGAAAAAAAACTTCTTTAATTAGGCATAACAAACCATGTCAACAAAATTGCTTTAAAGATAATTAATTTAATAAAGACATTACATTTGCTTCTACACAACAATTTATTTATCGTACAATTGCAGTTTATTACGTTTCACATTAAATTGTGCAGATTGTAAAGTCAAAATTATGATGATTCAAAGAGTTTTGTTCAGAAATACGTCTTGACGTAGGTTCCTTGCAAACATAGTAAGTATAGTGGGTTAAGTTATAGTTTGTGCATCCAGGTGGATCCCAAAACTAATTTATTTCCACAACGTCTTTGCTAAAACCCGCACACAGTAAAATCATACTTACAATAAATATCAACAACCAAATTTCACATTTTAATCATAAGCATCTGAAGTCTTCTTTCCTCCCCCATATTTAATCCACAGCTACTCCGCCCTCATCTCGTCTCACCTAGTCCATTCATCGGCTGCTTTGCTCCAGTTAGCGCTAGTCTCCTCTCATGCCATACTGTGACCCTGACTCAGGTTGGGAACACATGTAGAGTTTAATTTCCTCTCTTTCATTTACACGCGAAATATTCATTCATTTCTGTTGCAATGCAGCAATCGAGAACACATTTCAGCAAAAGCAAAGCGGAAAATATTTATTTATAAGCAAACTTGTAGATCTGCACATAAATTTTTATCTAGTTATTTAATACGTGTATTGGTAGACAAACAACATTTATTGGTTTAACATTCTTGGAAGTGATCAATGGGCGAAAAAAATGTGTTCCTGGATCTGCAAAAATCTGAAAAGTAAGGACACTAAATTTCGAATTACAGTATATTAATGTTGTCCCTAAAAGTTATGGTTACCATCCAAGTACATCAATAGTATAAAGTTAAAGGAGAGAAGTAACACATTTTTATAAAATAATAGTAAATAATAAATAAGTAACACGCTTTTAAAAAGTACCTTTCGTCTCATATATACAAATATATATACATACATATATATACACACACATACACACACTTATTGTTTTGGGCTTAAAATGGTACAGAAATAATAAATTACCTTTGTGCTACTGGGAATGTGCAAAGATATAAACCCTAAAAAATACTACAGTTAACTAACTGGCTGGAACCTGTGATCTATATCGCAGCCCAGTACCAAGCTAAGATCGACAATATGATCTGATATATCACAAGAAAATAAAGTTGATTTTACGAGTCGTGGCATGGGAGAGAAACATTATCTCATCATAATTTTAGGAAACAATAGAAAATTAATCAAATAAAATCAGCATTAAAAAAATAAAAATATAATTAAATTTAAATTATTAAAAAACACCCTACACTTTAATTTATGTCAATGTGAGAGAATTTTTATAGCGGGTCATGACCCAAACTTCCGCAATTCAGGGATCTGTCCCTGTCGCAGACGTTTACATTTCAGAGAGGTAAAGTGTATAGGGCCAAAACTGTGTTTATTAGTCACATGGCAATGCTTGTATTTATAATCACAAGTAGCCAAAAGATACAATTTAACTGAAAAGACAAGTTGTCTTTAGGGCCTTAAAAAGTGCTAACTTTACGGTGAATACCCTTTACACAATGTATCGTATTTTCAATAAATAATTATGTACACTGAAGAATTAGTGAACGAGAACATATATTACGACCGTTACAAGGAGCCAGGTAGCTTACCAGAGTGAAGAAATAAACAAGTCCCAACAACGATGGTTAATAACGTATACTTATATACCTAATCCCAACAGGGACTCTTCGTCGTCAAGTGTGTGAAAAACGACGGTTACAAAGGATAAAAGAGCGTCAATACACGTGCATATATACAAAGCCCCAGGTCCTCGTAGAGAACTACGTCCTAACTACGTCTTTCAATTTTCACAATCCTCGTAACATATACCCGTGGTGTGCACACATTTTATAAGTAAAAAATTTTATTTTCTTTCTTGGAATGTACAGCATTGCAAAAATTTCCTCATCAAAATAATAAAGTTTTATTTATATTATGAATTTTTTTTCCTTGGAGTCCTCGCAATGTATGTAAGAGGCGAAAGTCCTCACAGCATACCTTAAACACGTACATGTATATGTTACATCTCAAAACCATTCAACATATTTCAACCAAATTTTGTATACTAACAGCGCAAGGTGTAAGCATTGAATGAAGAGTTGAATATTGTTGTAGGTCCGCCATTTTGGAAGATAGAGCCACATAAAAAAATTATTATTTACATTATATCTTAAAAACTACTTAAAAGATTTTTGTAAAATTTGGCACGTAAGTAATACTATGATAGACCAGATAAATTTAAGTATTTGAACTTTACTAAATTACTTATTTTCGAAATGGCGGCCATATAAATAATTTTGGTTTATTTGGTATAACTACCATAACGTTTAACCAATTCCAAGCAAATTTTGTACGCTTACAATATCTATTACATGCATCATACAAGCCAAAAACAACAACTTTTTTTCACTATTTTGTAAGATAGCGGTACATGAATTAATAAAGTTTTTGTCTAATATCTCGGGAAACAATGGACAGATTCCTACGTAATTTGGCAAACACGCAGTACTGCAGATATATTTCAAGTAAATCAAACACTTATTTTCAAAATGGTGGCCATGTAAATATTTTAGCATAGTATCCTATATCTTCGAAACCATTTAATCAATTCCAACTTAACGTTGAATTCTGGGAGCATATAATACAAAATCTTTTTCTGTGTCTACATAGAGCCTCTTTTGTCCTCCATTTTGAAAGATACTGCTACAGGAATAAATAAAGTCTTTATCTCATATTTTGGGAAAGAATTGACCGAGTCCTACCAAATATGGCAAACAAGTTTTACCGTGGTAAGTGATGTTTTCTGATATGTTTTTGGTATGTCAGGCTCTTATTTTCAAAATGGTGGATATATAGCTCGTTTAGTCTTGTATATTATACCGTCGAAACAGTGTAATTAATTCCAATGACACTTTGTAAGCTGGCCGTTTATATTACAACCAGCATATGTGTCCACAAAAAATCTGTATTGTCCTCCATTTATAAAACAGTATCACATGATGTATCAATTATATTAATCAAAATTCTCAATGCAAAGCCTCATTTCTCCACCATTTTGTAAAATAGCCCCGCATGAAATAATAGTTTCTGTGCTGTATCTTGGGAAACAATCAACCCATTTCTTTCAAATTTGGGGTTGAAGTAGGGTATGTAAATTAACATGTGGTATACGTGGCAGGCATGTTTTAATGGCGTTTATATAAGTAAGTAAGATTAATTTGTTATATCTATGAAACTTTCCAATGAAATTCAACCAAATTTGAATGCAAGCAGTATTTATTAGAAGCATTATTAATGCGTACAGAGATCCTCTTTTGCAGTTTTTTTTTTTTTGCAAAATAGTGTCAGGTGAGCAAATGGAAGATTTTGCCATATTTTCGAAATAATTCATCTAATTTCAACCGAATTTTGCACACCAAGGCCATGTAAATTTACATGATATAAATAGAGTCAGACAATAATTTTAAAAATGGCTGCCATATAAATATTCTACTATATTTGGTACATCTATTTAACAATATCAATCAAACTTTTTGTTCTGACAGTATATATTAGAAACGTCGCGTACAATTTTGTAAGATAGCCACATTTTAAAAAAAATGTTTTTACTATGCCATATTTCGGAGACCAACCAACCGATTTCTGCCCAATTTTTCACACAAGTAGTGTTATGGTAGGCCATGTAAACTTATGTGTTTTTTGTGGCTGAGACACTTATTTTCAAAATGATGGCCATGTAAATATTTAAGTTTAGTGAACCCTATCATTAAAAACGTTAGACTGATTACATCCAAAGTTGATTCTTCGAATCCTACCTCCGTGATGCAGTTGGTTGCAAGCAAGCTTAATTTTACGAGTTTTTTCTGAATTTGAATCCCGGACAAGTCACTCGTGTATTTTAATTGTCTTGGTACTGTTTCACATGTTTCTGGTTTTATCTCGAATGACAATGTTGTCAATGAGTCGTCAACGCCTACCTACAATCTAAGCTTTTAAGAACTTCACTAAAATTTATTTGCAACCATGTAGACGAATGCAGGCTCATTAGTTATCAGTAACGTCTTGTTATATTTTGAGATTAGTTTAATTTCTAATCTAGATAAAATAGAACATAATTGCTGAGTAACGCTAATGAAGGTAAAGCAACAACTGAAATTTAAAGAACATTTTTTCTTCAACTTTAATTTCTTAATCGCATTGGCGTCACATTGAGACCAAAGAGCAAATAAAGGGAGTCCCTTACTCCAAAACACTTTATCTTCTATTTGTAACTTAGGCATTTGGGCGTTTGGTATGGAAGGATATACCCGGCACCAAGCTGTTTCAGTACAACATTTCATTGAACACATTTTTCCGTATGTTAAGAATAAACTACCAAATAAAATAAGCGTTCATATTTCGGAATTTTTATTTAGTTCTTTTAAATTGAACCATAAAGCGGTTTGGAAGAAACATTGCAATAAAATCAGGGATTGCAATATTTTACATAAAATAATTTTCGAAGAGATTACAACTAAACGGATCAGAAGGGACTTGCTACATTTTCATTAGAATTCTCTAAACCAAGACATATCTATAAAACACGCAATATCGCCTTATCTACATAAACCACTGCTTCCGAGTTTGCTTTTTTTAATAAGAACCCAAGTGGTAAAAGTCAGTTCGCCCACTTGTGCAAATATGCTCGTACACGAACGAGCAACCCGCAGACTAGTTTCCGTAATCAGTCAACGTCTGTAGTGAACCTGCAGAGGCTTGTTGCCCACATGACGCCTCTTGACTGCTGTGTACACTTCGCCACATCTGGGCTGCTGTTCAGATAGCGTCCATGTAACAAAGTACAATCTGCCCATAAGCGGCCAGCTTCTGCGTAACCAACTGTGCCCCAAGCATACCAGCACGATCAGTGGACCATGAGTGGCAGCAGTGGCCCACTGTCTTACTTCTTCCGGGCTGCCGTAAGTTAACCACATAACGTCAGCCAACTGTTGCCAAGCCACTTGTGGCCCAGTTGTTGGCCACTTGTGGCCCACCTGTTGGTCACTTGTGGCCCAGCTGTTGACCACTGGTGGCCTAGTTTTTGACCATTTACAGCTCAACTATTGGCCACTTGTGGCCAACTTAAAATCAGCTTGCTATGAATTTTCAAAGCAAAAAAAAAATACTATTTCACCCAAATAAACATTCTTTATTTACTACCTTAATATATGATATTTTCAGCATTATTTCACTATTGGAAAATTTGTTTGGAAGAACCTGGAATCGAACCTGGAATCCGTTCCTAGTCACGTATGCTAGCAACTACTCAACCATGTATTCGTCTAAAACCTTTTATGTAAATCTGATTACTTTATACGCATAAACGTTGCATTATTACCTTTACTAGAGAGACAAGTTATGTTAGTATCACACGGCAATTCCGGGATTTATGTGTTTTTTTTAAATACTAGTATTTTAGTTTCGGGCTACTTCCAGATGGTATTCAAGATGCAAAATTAAGAGTTCCTATATGTGTTATTCTTAGCAGGTTTCCAGTCCAGAAACTATTATTTCCTATTACTAGTAATGTCACGTGATAATGCATAAAATAAAAAATTAAGTGAATTGAGACATACTACTTGCTATTTGATATTTGGCAAGCCATAAATGACTCGATAAATTAACATTAATATGGCCCCAGTAAAAACAGTTAGCATGCATTGCATGACACATAAGCTTGCTGATATTGTTTCTTCAGTAATAAACAACAGTTGGCATACCACAAAAGGCCTCTAAGAATACTGCTATATGGCTCCAGCAGTAAGCAACAGTTGGCATGCCATACGTAGCCATTTAGCATGCTACTAATACATCCGCGGCAGTAGGTAACTGTTGGAATGTCATGTATGGCCTACACGTTGTTGCTTGTATGTTCCCAGTATTAAATAGCAGTTGCCATGCCAAAAGTTGTCCATTAGCATCCCAAGTGGCAAACGTTTACTGGGCCACTTGTGCCAATCTGCTTGTGCACGAGCGGCCCACATACGGTTTCCATAATCAGTTAAAAACCAGTTAACTACTGTAATACACCCGCAGATGTTTGTGGCTACATTATGCCTCTTGCAGCTGGCCACATCTGGGCCACTGATTGGATAACATCCATGTAGCAAATACAATCTGCCAACAAGCGGCCTGCTTCTGCGTAACAAACTGTACCCCAAACATGTCAGCACCATCAGTGGTCCTTATGTGGTAGCAGTGGCCCACTGACTTTCTGCTCCTGGCCTGCCGTAAGTAAACCGCATGTTGTCGGCCAACTGTTGGCAAGCCACTTGTGGCTCACATAGAAGCAACTTGCCATGCATTTTCAAAGCCAAAAAATTATTGTGTTTCACCCAAATAATAAAATGTATTTATTTGNTAGAAGCAACTTGCCATGCATTTTCAAAGCCAAAAAATTATTGTGTTTCACCCAAATAATAAAATGTATTTATTTGTCATATTAATATACGTTATCTACATAATTTGTCACAGTTAGTGACAATCTTTGGAAGAACCTGGAAACGAAATCGCAAACCTTTCGTTTACAGTCTTAAATGCTAACAATTACTGTACCATGTATTCATGTAAAACCTTTTAAGTAAATCTGAATTCTTTCTACACATACAAGTTTAATTATTAGTTTAGCTATAGACGCAATTAATGTTTGTATCACAAGTGAATACTGAGAATTTCAGTATTTTATTTAAAAGACTAGCATTNTGCTATAGACGCAATTAATGTTTGTATCACAAGTGAATACTGAGAATTTCAGTATTTTATTTAAAAGACTAGCATTGTAGTTTCGGACTACTTTCAGGTAGAATTTAAAATGCAAAATAACGAATTTTTATAGATGTTACGCATTGCAGGTTTCCAGTATAAGTACTATTTTTTTCCTATTACTAGCAATGTCGCATGATAATTTCACTTCATATATGCATGAAATAAAAGAAAGTGAATCCACATGTGCTATTTTCTACTGCACAAGAACATATAGTCGGCATACCATAAATTGCACATAAGCTTGCTGATAATGTTTCTTCAGTAATAAGAAACAGTTTGCATACCACAAAAGGGCCATACGTATGCTGCTATTATGTCCCCAGCAGTAAGCAACAGTTGGCATGCCATACGTGGCCCATAAGCATGCTACTAATATATCCGTGGCAGTAAGTAACAGTTAGCACGCCATGAGTGGCCCACACGTTTGCTGCTTGTATGTCTCCATCAGTTAACAATAGTTGGCATTCCGTAAATGGCCCATAAACATGCTGTTAATAATTCCCCAGCAGTGAGTAATAGTTAGCATTTCGTTTGTTATCTGATTGTGGGGAATCGGTTGAAATCTAACAATAATTGCGAGAGCATTGGCCCATATTACGATTATTTAAAAAATACGTAGTGTCACTTTTGTTTGTACGATTGCCAACCATATAAGAAATACTGGTAGTTATAAATGCTAACGTTTGCCACCACTGCCAACAGTTGGCCAACTGTTAACTGCTTGTAGTTGGCTACTTCGGACCTGTGAGCTTTCCATTATAAGCCACCTCTTTATTTTCTTTTATAAAAAGCGTTAATGTACGTGAATTAAGCATGAATAACATTTCCGAGCTTCGAATATTCACAAAATCCTATAAGTACTTAAAACCTCACACATGTTGCATGTGATAGCGGTATACGTGATGGGCGATCTCAACAAAAAAGAAGGATCAAACCTTAAAATTGGTTACCCAACCCAGCAACGCACAGGCTGCTAGGCACAGCTACAGTTCAGGTAGACAGCCAGCTCTCGTGCTGTCATCATGCAGCAGGGTAAACCATGTCCCATGAGGTGCAATATCAAAAACTTAGCGTAACCACACCCCGTAGGCAGGAAAGTNTGCAGCAGGGTAAACCATGTCCCATGAGGTGCAATATCAAAAACTTAGCGTAACCACACCCCGTAGGCAGGAAAGTGAAAGAAAGTAATCCTAGAACACGGACACGCGACTGCATTCCCAGAACAACTTGGACAAAGCATGAATCACAACTCTGAGAACTTGCTTTACAAGTTAGGAATCGCCCGTCCCTCCTCACTCTTTCACATCTGTATTGTACGCGAACCAAACACGTTTCACCAACCCAGCATATAGAATAATAACTTCTACGACGTCAAAGACGCGAGGAACGTTTTTTGCTGGCGTCACGCAATCAGTACACAGGGGAACACTGTTACACACTACTAACATTCCCCCACCATGGATAATGTCGTCCTTCCCAGTGCATGTTAGTAGTATCGTAACCTCAGGATACTCCCGATTTAATTTCCAGCTGCAGTCTTATTTCACGAGTTCTAACTACAGTCCCGGCCCGGGTCAGTCTTGCAAAAGACCGTCGTCAATTGAATTAAACTTCTACAGTAAAATTATACCCACGTTACCTAGTTCGACGTTATCAGCCACAGTTCACGAAACAAACGTGTTGCCATGCAGCTTACACGACGACGTCCAGTAGATAAGTTTTTTCCTTATGCAACATAATTTGTTTGAGCTGCGGGATAGTATTGCTGTGCGTGAATTACCGAAATATAAAATAAAGAATTGAATTTGAATTTTTAATATATTTCGATAGCGTATTATTTAATGACTAAAAATTAAAAATAGTATAACCATCACGCACAGCAATAAATGATGCAATGTGTAGTTTTGGAATAAAAAATTGTTTACTATTTTTGCAATAATAACCTATAGAAACCACAAAAATAATATGATTGCAAAAACAATTGTTTTAAAATTTGTAAAACTTTATTATGTAGGATGTTACAATAAAAAAATTAAAACCAACCCTCTCTTAATTTTAACTGAATTTCATAAAACTCCATTAAAAAAATTGTTTTTAAAACATTGTTTTCTTTACGGTATATAAAATTTAATATCATGTATTTTTTGTAAAATGTTGTTGTGTTAATTTGAAAACAATTTTTTGCTCTAATTTACTGATTGTGTGGTTTATATCCCTGATTTTTTTGCAAAATGTTGCAAATTTTTAAGTCAAAAATATTGTCTGTGCCAACTATTGCTGTATATGAAAGTTTTCATCATTCAAATATCTTATCAATATATCTTACCCCATAAAAATATATTAAGTAGTTCAAATTATTTTCTTGGGTTTATGTTTCGGCAATTCATGCACAGCAATAATTTACACTGCCTTTTATATCGCCACAGAGTTTCGAGCACTTCTACATAAACACTAACACCTTTGTCTCGTCAACGTAACCGAAGGTGTATGTATGAAGACAAGTCTTAATTCACCGGGCGTTACCATCGGACTCCCGTCACAAGTTGAGGCCAAAAGCAGAACATGCAAATACGGCGAGAGAGAAAGAGAAGGAAAGGCAGAGAGAGAGAGAGAGAGAGAGAGAGAGAGAGAGAGAGAGAGCTCTAAATTAAATATCCTTCAACTTCACTGGCATACTCTGGCACGCTTCTTACAGCAATATTAACTAGCATTATGTAATAACAAAACTCATAACAATAATTTAAACTACAAACTGCAAGCTCCGCAATACAGACATTAAATACAAGCTATAATATCACGTAGAGTAAAAATAATATCATGCTAGTAGTAAAGTTTAAAGGCGTCACAACAATTTTCACACTCCACAATTAATACTCTTTAGATATGTGTTCATACAACAAACAATAGCGTTTATCGGTGTTTTCTACCGTTTGCAACTAGGAGCGCTTGTATCGATGCGGTCATCTTGATTGTGTTGGTTCACTCGTCGCCGCGAGGTGTGCGCTGGTGGCGTCTATTTGAATACTGTCGATGGTCGCTAGGGGTACAGTCGTGTAAGGTCGAATTCCTACGCACAGTAGACTGGGACCCTCATCCTTACGTACACCCGTTTCAGCACAGGTTAGCTCAAAAAGTTGCTGGTAGCCATACGGTTACGATCCGACCACCCTTTAGTTGCCAGTCCGACGTCTGGACCGCAGGACCACCATTGCATAGTTGGGAGATGAAATTAAGTATATACTCGCATCGGCCTACGCTCTCTCCAGATAATAAAAAAGGCATCACGAAAAAAGAGGATGCTTTAATGTCGAAT
Source organism: Clitarchus hookeri (assembly GCA_002778355.1). Lineage (NCBI taxonomy): Eukaryota > Metazoa > Arthropoda > Insecta > Phasmatodea > Phasmatidae > Clitarchus > Clitarchus hookeri. The sequence continues at coordinate 115,014 of NQII01003866.1, read as the reverse complement.
ACGTATAGAAAACTGCAGGCACCGCGCGCACACGCACATACTTTATATGTGTAAAATTTATATATAAAAAATATATAGCACTTGTACTAGGCCTATTCCGGTCACCAAATTAATAACATAGGCATCGCTCCCAACATGAACAGGGCAGCAGGGTCAACTATGCATTTATCCTACATATAAACATAGATGCCTGTGTAATTTCCTATCTTATAAGTTCGCATAGGGCTTGAATGCTGCCGGTAAGAGAGCTTCGTGTGATGTCATTTACTTACTCATGAAACTTTTAGCCTTACGTTCGACTTTAAATGCAGCCAGTACGAGAGCTTCGTGTGATGTTATTTGCACATTAACTTACAAACGAACCTTATATAATAAGCATAGGGCTTAAATTGCTCCGTGATAATTTTCGTTTTACTGGGTGATGCATATGTTTTGGTGACTATCTGNTGCAGCAGGGTAAACCATGTCCCATGAGGTGCAATATCAAAAACTTAGCGTAACCACACCCCGTAGGCAGGAAAGTAAAAGAAAGTAATCCTAGAACACGGACACGCGACTGCATTCCCAGAACAACTTGGACAAAGCATGAATCACAACTCTGAGAACTAGCTTTACAAGTTAGGAATCGCCCGTCCCAGGAGTGAGAAAGTGTAGACATAACATGCGCTTGGTTTGTGCAAAGTCCAACCCAGCATATAGAATAATAACTTCAACGACGTCAAAGACGCGAGAAACGTTTTTGGCTGGCGTAACGCAATCAGTACACAGGGGAACACTGTTACACACTAGTAACATTCCCCCACCATGGATCATGTCGTCCTTCCCAGTGCATGTTAGTAATATCGTAACCTCAGGATACTCCCGATTTAATTTCCAGCTGCAGTCTTATTTCACGAGTTCTAACTACAGTCCCGGCCCGGGTCAGTCTTGCAAAAGACCGTCGTCAATTGAATTAAATTTCTACAGTAAAATTATACCCACGTTACCTAGTTCGACGTTCTCAGCCACAGTTCACGAAACAAACGTGTGGCCATGCAGCTTACACGACGACGTCCAGTAGCTAAGTTTTTTCCTTATGCAACAGAATTTGTTTGAGCTGCGGGATAGTGTTGCTGTGCGTGAATTACCGAAATATTAAATAAAGAATTGAACTTGAACTTTTTAATATATTTCGATAGCGTATTATTTGATGACTAAAAATTAAAAATAATATAACCATCACGCACAGCAATAGATGATGCAATGTGTAGTTTTGGAATAAAAAATTGTTTACTATTTTTGTAATAATAACGTATAGAAACCACAAAAATAATATGTTTCAAAAAAATTGTTTTAAAATTTGTAAAACTTTATTATGTAGGATGTTACAATAAAAAAATTAAAACCAACCCTCTCTTAATTTTAACTGAATTTCATAAAACTCCATTTAAAAAATTGTTTTTAAAACATTGTTTTCTTTACGGTATATACAACTTAATATCATGTATTTTTTGTATAATGTTGTTGTGTTAATTTTAAAACAATTTTTTACTCTAATTTACTGATTATGTGGTTTATATCCCTGATTTTTTGCAAAATGTTGCAAATTTTTAAGTCAAAAATATTGTCTGTGCCAACTATTGCTGTATATGAAAGTTTTCNATTTTTTGCAAAATGTTGCAAATTTTTAAGTCAAAAATATTGTCTGTGCCAACTATTGCTGTATATGAAAGTTTTCATCATTCAAATATCTTATCAATATATCTTACCCCATGAAAATATATTAAGTAGTTCAAATTATTTTCTTGGGTTTATGTTTCGGCAATTCATGCACAGCAATAATTTACACTGCCTTTTATATCGCCACAGAGTTTCGAGCACTTCTACATAAACACTAACACCTTTGTCTCGTCAACGTAACCGAAGGTGTATGTATGAAGACAAGTCTTAATTCACCGGGCGTTACCATCGGACTCCCGTCACAAGTTGAGGCCAAAAGCAGAACATGCAAATACGGCGAGAGAGAAAGAGAAGGAAAGGCAGAGAGAGAGAGAGAGAGAGAGAGAGAGAGAGAGAGAGNACATGCAAATACGGCGAGAGAGAAAGAGAAGGAAAGGCAGAGAGAGAGAGAGAGAGAGAGAGAGAGAGAGAGAGAGAGAGCTCTAAATTAAATATCCTTCAACTTCACTGGCATACTNGAGAGAGAGAGAGAGAGAGAGAGAGAGAGAGAGAGAGAGCTCTAAATTAAATATCCTTCAACTTCACTGGCATACTTTGGCACGCTTCTTACAGCAATATTAACTAGCATTATGTAATAACAAAACTCATAACAATAATTTAAACTACAAACTGCAAGCTCCGCAATACAGACATTAAATACAAGCTATAATATCACGTAGAGTAAAAATAATATCATGCTAGTAGTAAAGTTTAAAGGCGTCACAACAATTTTCACACTCCACAATTAATACNGTAGAGTAAAAATAATATCATGCTAGTAGTAAAGTTTAAAGGCGTCACAACAATTTTCACACTCCACAATTAATACCCTTTAGATATGTGTTCATACAACAAACAATGGCGTGTGTAGGTGTTTTCTACCGTTCGCAGCTAGGAGCGCTTGTATCGATGCGGTCATCTTGTTTGTGTTGGTTCACTCGGACCGCGAGGTGTGCGCTGGTGGCGTCTATTTGAATACTGTCGATGGTCGCTAGGGGTACAGTCGTGTAAGGTCGAATTCCCACGCAGAGTAGACTGGGACCCTCATCCTTACGTACACCCGTTTCAGCACAGGTTAGCTCAAAAAGTTGCTGGTAGCCATGCGGTTACGATCCGACCACCCTTTAGTTGCCAGTCCGACGTCTGAACCGCAGGACCACCATTGCATAGTTGGGAGATGAAATTAAGTATATACTCGCATCGGCCTACGCTCTCTCCAGATAATAAAAAAGGCATCACGAAAAAAGAGGATGTTTTAATGTCGAATACGTATAGAAAACTGCAGGCACCGCGCGCACACGCACACACTTCTATATGTGTAAAAGTTATATATAAAAATTGTATAGCACTTGTACTAGGCCTATTCCGGTCCCCAAATTAATAACATAGGCATCGCTCCCAACATGAACAGGTCAGCAGGGTCAACTATGCATTTATCCTACATATAAACATAGATGCCTGTGTAATTTCCTATCTTATAAGTTCGCATAGGGCTTGAATGCTGCCGGTAAGAGAGCTTCGTGTGATGTCATTTACTTACTCATGAAACTTTGAGCCTTACGTTCGACTTTAAATGCAGCCAGTACGAGAGCTTCGTGTGATGTTATTTGTACATTAACATACAAACGAACCTTATGTTATAAGCATAGGGCTTAAATTGCTCCGTGATAATTTTCGTTTTACTGGGTGATGCATATGTTTTGGTGACTATCTGANATAAGCATAGGGCTTAAATTGCTCCGTGATAATTTTCGTTTTACTGGGTGATGCATATGTTTTGGTGACTATCTGATTCGGAAATTATACTATGCTTATATGCTGGGAGAAGTTGTGTCAGGGGACAATGAACACAAACATTCTTCAGCTAATATGAACGGTACTGACTTGTCAGTTTCGANGGGGACAATGAACACAAACATTCTTCAGCTAATATGAACGGTACTGACTTGTCAGTTTCGAGAGCCTCACGTAGCTTATCTGTTAAAAAAATTTTAAATAAAAAAAATTTAAAAATAAAATTTTTTTTAATGGTTTAATATCATTTTTTTTTTCAAAACATTAATATTATGAGAGCCTTGCGGAGCCAATCAGAGACGAGGATATTTTGAGAGCCTCATGTAGCCAATCAGAGACGAGAGCTTTGCGTACCTAGCACCGCGCACCTAGCGCGAGANTCATGTAGCCAATCAGAGACGAGAGCTTTGCGTACCTAGCACCGCGCACCTAGCGCGAGAGCAGGAAATAATCAGTGATGGCGTCATCGGTGTCCCGCGGGAGACGCTACCGGCTACCCTGCTACCTGCCAGGTGTAAAGTGGCGTGGAATGCCCTATTTATGGCTACTCCTGCGTGTTATGTTTTTCTGTGATGAGTAGGTTGGAGATAACTCTGGGCCAGAGTAGAGGGTTCAAATCTATGTTTCTTATGCCCAAAATTCAAGTAGCCTTTATCTTCAACAACATGTTCACGATTTTGCTTTACAGATGTCGGCGCTTCATCATCAGTAGAATATGCGTATTTCTCATTACCACCAGCAATCTTGGAGGTCACATTTTCGTGCTCGGCATCCTGGCTAGTTGTAAGATCTTCGTTTTTCACGTTACATGTTGGGGGTGCATGTTTGTTGTTCTCAACTGTCCATAATGCATGTCTGCAACAGTCGTATTTCCGTCTTCACACACAGTTTTGGAAAACGATACAGACCCGAGTAATGTTATGGGCGCTTGAACCATCGTTTGTTTAAACGACGAATCAGCAAGAAAACTAGACATAGCCTCGTCTTGCGACAAGAAGTTCAATGCATGCTGTCTTGGGTCAAGCAAATGTGCGTTACCTTTACATGTATTAATGTCTCTTTAGATAATGTTTCTACCAAATACTGCACTACACATATAACATGTTAGTATTTTGGAGGTCGGTTTATTTGAACATTCGCTCTGTTCATGGTGACGTGCATTGCAATTTTACTGAATGTCTTACCACAGTAACTGCATTGTTTTCCATGTAATTGTTGAACACTCGGTAAAGGTTTGCATGCAGTCATGTAGGACGTGATTGCACATCCTCAGTGGTTTTTATCATCTTCAAGCATATGTGAACTCAAACACGTGTACTACAATGCAGTACTGACTCCTCACTGCTGATTCCTCACTGCTAACTTCACGTAGAACCAATGCGGCACATTTCAGTTTAACAACTGTGTGAATTTCTGTGGTTGCAGTTATTTATACCACCATTCTGCGGTGAAAGACGAAACTATATTGTAATGATCTCTATTGGGGTAGAGGGAAGTCAGTATGTGCCTATTTGCTAAGTGGATTGGGCTCACTAGTTCTCAGTTCTGGATGATTTACCGATGCCAGAGTCCAATCCCAACCCTTCGTAATCTTTCATTCTTCTCGTGACATAACTTAGTATACTTTTATCAATCGTTTTTTCTATTCCTTCAACATCATACACAGCTGCATTCGGTGGCTTGAAGGCTCTGGTATTATTTTCGTCATTGCGGGGCTCTGGATTCGTATAGTTATAGTCCAGCAATATATATTATTTTTTACACCATCATATTTTCTACCTCTTCGATATGATGGTTTATCATATTAACATTAAGCTTCGGCTTGCAGAGCACTGACTTAGGCCATGTTGTACAATCAGATGTTGATGATGATGCGTCAGTTGCAATATCCAATATATTATTAGAGACCGCCTGAGAGCAATTTCTCAACTTATATTGTGAAGATGAAGAAAACCTTGAGGTTGTTTATCGGTGGTCCCCGTACTCTTTACTGTAAAAAGTTTCAAATGTATATTTATAGTGTCAACATGTGCATACATTTGTTGACGCTCATCTCACCAATATGTCAAACGAATGGTGCTCCTAGCACATTTACTTTTCTCATGCCTTCTTGCATCATGCGCATATGTAAACATCTCACTACAATAGTTGCAGGATGTCCTGGTGGGAGCAGAGAACAGCTCTCAACATTTGCAGATTAACCCACATATTTATTTGGTAATATTCGCAGATATCGCTTGGCAGGCAGTGCAGGGAGATCCTTATATGTTGCAAGATGTATTTTCAAGCTGCTACAACGTCCAAACTGAGAGTTACACTTTTCGCACGTGAACATAGTAGTCTCTGGATTCTGATGACAACCAGCTTCATGTTGTCTGCAGTTGAGTTTGTTATGACAGATATTCTTGCAGTTGCAGCACAAATCACTTTACTGAATATTTTCCATCGTCGAATAAGAGCACGTTATCCAGAGTCGCTGTTCACACATCGCAGTTTGAATAGCAACTGAGTTGGTCAGCCTATCCTCACGTCATATATATTACCAGTAGGATTTTTTTCCTTCCCCCACTGACACCACTAGGATAAAATTATGTAAAACACAATATTTGCCTTGTATTTAAACGACCACATTGCACAATTACAACATGATCAATATTTGTGGTGCAGCATTTGGTAGAAGTGATAATCAAAAAAGACACACTGGCACATGTAAAGGAAACGCACATTTGCTTGACACGAGACAGCATGCATTGAACTTATTGGCACAAGACAAGGCTATGGCTAGCCTTCATGCTGATTCGTCGTGTAAACTAACGATTGTTCGAGCGCCCCAAACATCACCCGGGCCTACACCGTGTTCCAAAACAGTGTGTGAATACGGAAATACGAGTTTTGCAGACATGCATTATGGAAAGTGCGATTCATGCGGACCTTCAGAAGTTAAGAACAACCAACATGTACCGCCAACATGTAAAGTGAAAAACTAAGATGTTACAACTAACCATAACGTCGTGAACGAAAATGTGACCTCCAAGACTGCTGGTGATGATGTGAAATATTCATATTCTACTGATGATAAAGTGCTGACATCTGCAAAGCAAAAGCATAAACGTATTTTTGAAGATAAGGAATATTTGAATTTGGGGCATAAGAAACATAGAATCGAACCTTTTACTCTGACCCAGTGGTATATCGCAACCTACTCATAACAGAAGAAAATACATGCAGACATGTATCGCGAACCTTCTGCGAAGAGTGGCATGAAGTCTAGCTGCCTATTTTCTGAAGACCCAAATGACTTGTTTGATCCACTGCAGGTGTTGGTTCCATTGCAAAGAAGAGGATTACTTTCTGTCAATTAAGATCTAATTTGATTATTGTGTAACTCAGAGCTAGAAACTTTATTGAATGACATATTATGATTAGAAAAATAATCAAAATAATTGGTTTTATTCTACCAAATGGAGCGTCAGCCGAGTAAACTGGAAACCAGTTACTTGCAGTAATGGGACTGATCGGAATTCAACAGAATGACAATTATTTCGGCCAATTTCAGCCACTCTAATGATTAGTAAATTAAAACTGAATTTCATAGAAACTATTTTCGCTGCTTTCATTGATTTGGAGCCATGATTTTGGATTTATGTGATAATATTGGAGGCGGTTTGACTGGAATCTCTCTCGTCGCATTTAGGATGAAAAGTGAAAGGGATATATATTTCTTATTTCCTGACTTGCCATTTATAAAAACTTCACTTTTAGTTTCCTGGGGGAGGGATGGGGGTGTAGAAAATGTAAATTCTTATCAAGCATCACACTTTCGGGTAGAACTAGTTGGAGCAGATTCTCACAAAAGTTGTATTGATCGAAATATATCTACGGAACACTACCGTCGACGCTTTAATATGTGCCACCGATCTGATTGGCGTGTGTTACTACCCCCATACCTCTTACATTGGCGGACATGTTAGGGTTGTGAGATTGGAAATACTACCAGGCCCTCACAGCCAGAGGCTCATCACGCCTTCATTAAATAAAGGGCATAATTTACAGGAAAGGTTAAAACAGTGCATGAGTTAAGTTAATAGCCGCGGAATAGGAGAGATTCGAAGAAGGAAGGAAAATATATGAGCAAAGTTATTAAATTTGGCTAGATTTAAACTTTAACTTAATATCTTACTACGAGGGCTTTGAAAACTTAAAAAGGTGTTATTAATGTTTAAATTGTTATTAAGGTTTAAATTCCAACGTTTTCTTAGTGGATGGTCCATATTTGCAGACCTCCTAGCAGCTCACAGACCTCTTCCCACAATAAAAAACTCATGATGTCTCGGTTTACATCTGTTTCCAACCGAGGTCCCTATCCCTCCAGTACGCCTCTGTTTTCTTACACATTATTCCGTTAGTACTTCATTTCGATCACTGTAATTCTTAGGAAAATGTCGCGTACGCATACGCGCATTAACTGTATAATATACGATTCAGTCGATTAGCAATAAAGCATCCTTTCATATTAATACCAGCTAACATCCTGGACAAATACCTGGCGAAAGAATGACTGCGGTCGTCAGGCAATTCTGTTGTTTATTAAGGAGAGACGATAAATATTTTTTTTGGGAGAAATAGTTGTGACTTTTCTAATGTACTGCTCATGCTCAAATACAAAATATGTGAATTTCAATAAACATAGAAAGTGTTCTGTTTGTGCAGACTACATTATCATATTAGTTATCACTCACTCGGTCATAAATTCAAGTAAGTAAATGAGTAGAAAACTGAGGAGAGTTGTTACCGAACCTCATGCCGGTCGTTGTTAATTCGGTTTTTACCGACACGCAACGAGCAAGACGTTTACGCAAGCTGGCTCGAGCAGGCAGTTCGCTTCAAGGACACATGTCACGTTCGTCTGACGTGAAGTAAAATGTGCCTTCGGATAATGAATAACCTTACTGGTGCCTAGTTTTTACGTGGCAAGTAATTCTCTTCGAGCAATGGCTTGCTCTTTTGTCGGCAAGATGTCTGGTGAGGGGCGTGTGCAAGTGCTCTGAGCGCTAACGTGTCTCCTAAAGCTATCCGCAGGACTTGCCGCCGTAAAGTGGGCGGTGGGTGTAATACTGGCTGTGGCTAATTAGTAACGGGATTTGTTATAAAAAGTTGCTTAGTGTCAACATTTACAACGTACCTTCGTCTCCAGCAACATATTCCCGCCTTTTAGCTAGACACAGCGGTATACGTGTCTTCCACTGTTCGATACAATGCTGCACTATAAACGCATGTTAAATAAACTTCCTAAACCGCAATGTAAGTTTTTAAACCTTACGAGGTACGAGAAATTTGCCACTTATCAGGCTGAAAATAGAGAAATGATAGTATATAGGGAATTTCACCACGCTTATTTGACTCTACCGAACAAATGAACGAAAGCTGCCAAGAATGAATGGAGAAAAATCTTCACCATTCGCGCTGTCTCAGAACGTACATACAGTAAAATGGTAAGTAGATGGGAAGAGGCTAATCACTGTAAAGGAATCACCTTAGAAAGCCCTGCTCACGATATACTTTTCTCCTCAATTCGTATCGTTACGCCATATGTAAGTTAACACTGCCATGAGCTTGTTCACTTTATTCATGCGTCATCGAAGAGAAACCGCGGGCTTGTTAGGAATTTAACGTGTTACTAATACAATAAATAGTGCTATAATGAGTATAAAACAATTAATGCTAACTTAAGTGGCCATAAATATAACCATAACACTCGAAATACAAATTCAAATCTTAGAATGGTTTTTATTAATTCGCTGCCAACGTAACTGGAAGTTTCATGCCAGTGTTTACTGTATGTGTATTACGCGTAGTTATCGGCTGTGACTTTTTCTAATGTTGATTACAGAAGTTCTTACTTTATCGTGAATAGCCTTAAGGAAAGGTTTAACGTCTCGTCAACATTATGAAGATGGGTAAAGTTTTTCAGAGAAGCATGAATCGGAAATGAATAAGTCATAGTCAGCAGTTAGGACTCATCCCAGAATTCGCCTCTACTGGTTTCGGGAAACAATGGAAAACAGAAATCTGGATGGTCGGGCTTGGAATCGATATCGTATCCTCCCGAATGGGGGTCCAGTGGTTTCCCACGGCACCACCTCGCTCGGTATAGTTATATGGCAAATTAGCGGAAAAAAAAAATTCTGAGTATGTGTAGCTCATCAACTGGCACTCTCTTCAACAAGTCTGCCATATTTCTTTTCATCTCGTCAACCGGCTGAAAATTCGTTCATTTCGATACATTTTTTTCAGTCTGAGGATCAAGCAAGGTAAGAGCTAAACGGTGCCAGATCGGGCGAGTGTGAATATAGGGCGTGACAAGGGTGCGTTTGTCCGCTAAAACTGTTTCAGAGAGGTGGCGTAGTGAGCTTTTGCGTTGTCCTGATAAAGAATCAATGAATTTTTCTTTCAAATATCCGGCCTTTTCTCCCACACAGAGTAGCCTGCATTGGTACGCAGCTCTGCCACCGTTAATTTAACACAGTCCAAATCAAGAGGAAAAAATTTCCTGCATGTAATCGCTTCTGTTTTGACGCCAGTGCCGACTGGCGTAAGTATGATTCAGGGNGGGGGGGGGCGATCCGAGGTAAAGACTTAGCAGGTAGCGTTTAAAAAATTGTTTAGACAAATGGTTTTACTAGGCGGTATATGGACTGTACCACTTAGTGTTATGTTCATGTTTATTCACTGCAATGATAAATAACTCTGTTAGTATACTTTGTACACAATTTATTCAAAATAACATAAATAATTAATGAATTTGTTACAAAATAGTTATCTTTTACATATTGCCTTATATTTCAAGGTCATTGGAAGGCGGGGGTGGGGTCCGGACACACTGAAGGGTCGTCTCTTCCGCTTGTTTATACGCACCTTGTTACGAACTAGCTTTTCAGCTAATTCGTACTTAAAAGTTGCTGGGGGCGTAGCTCAATAATGACTCATGATTCGGTAGAGCACAACAGTATGTGACGATGTTTATTAACATTAAGCTTCTACAATAACTATTTATGTTACCATTGATCGGGGGAGCTTTGCATTGAATTTAAAACGATTCATTATTACGTTTAATTCACGCCATTTTATTTAAACCTAACTGGAAAGTCATCACCTTGTTAATGTTGCCGGAGGCTGATTCTACGAGACGGTTAACGATGGCCGGACACACTTATCTTCCTGGTCTGCTTCGCTAGTTGGGTCGAAGTCCAAAGGACAAAAGACGAAAAGACACTGTTTTGGATGTTACGTCAGCCTATATCAAGCTCGTGGTTATGCGGCCCCGCTCAGTAACCGGTGGAGGGGATTTCTGCAACTGTCTTCTTTCGCAAGGTTCGACGACCAAATGGTGGTGTTGCAATCCCGCTCGTTTGCAGATTTAATGTTTTGAAGGCGTGATCAGGCAAGCTGTTCAGCTAAGGCCTAAAAACACCATAACAACCTGGTACGGTTTATATGCAGCAGCTAATGAAAAACCTTTATATCCTAGAGTCTTATTAAAATCGTATTACTTCCACTGCTGGCCACTGAAATCGGGATACTTTTATTTTATACCGTGTGGCAGCATCATACTTGTCTCACATTCGGGAGGTCGTGGGTTCAGGCCCATGTCTGGTGCAGGGGGAGTTTTTTTTCCTGAGCTGTTTTCCACCGTCATTTCAAGCTAATGCAGATGTATTTCCTAAACACGAATCTTCTCTCTCCTCGCCATTTACGTCACGATTCTGCTGTTGTGTCTTCCATGCNCAGATGTATTTCCTAAACACGAATCTTCTCTCTCCTCGCCATTTACGTCACGATTCTGCTGTTGTGTCTTCCATGCACGTAACAGCGACCGCATCCATCGTGTTGTGAGTAACGTTGTAGTCTCTCTTCTGGAGGTTCTGGGTTTGAGCCCCAGCATGCCNGCGACCGCATCCATCGTGTTGTGAGTAACGTTGTAGTCTCTCTTCTGGAGGTTCTGGGTTTGAGCCCCAGCATGCCCATTGCAATTTTCCAAGTGGTTAGGAGTGTTTGGATCATTATCAAACTGCAGACGGCACCACGGCTTCCATCACTGTGACGATACCTGGGGTTTTTATCAACTTGCGGGCTGTCAGATCATTATCATCACACACTAGAGTAACAACTGACGAAATAGTAAACTGTGTTTCTGACAACTTCCAAGCGCCACTTGTACTACGCACAGAAGTCATTTTGTCCTTGGCAACGTTAATTGTTATACACCGTTTAATATTGCGCTGAGGAAAGAAAAAAAAATTAATCGTAGCTTTTAAAAGTGTTAGCTTTAAAATATATGAGCAACCATAATATTTGCCTCATTATGTCTGGCTTCTGTGTAAATCCTTGTACACACGTTTGATAATTATCTACTTAACTCTTGAATGCCCACATTAATTCACAGTTTCTGGTGTCNTAAATCCTTGTACACACGTTTGATAATTATCTACTTAACTCTTGAATGCCCACATTAATTCACAGTTTCTGGTGTCGCGAATAAAACTGCTGTACTTAAGTAGGCATGGAACTTATTTCGTTATCGCAGCCGATAAGATGCATTCCTTTTATTCGATTATGTGTGAGCCAGTNTAAGTAGGCATGGAACTTATTTCGTTATCGCAGCCGATAAGATGCATTCCTTTTATTCGATTATGTGTGAGCCAGTCAACGTAGAATAGTAACAGGTTTACGAACCAGTTATCCCCAGGGAAGATCATTGGGTAGTGAGCCTCATAGTGTACAGTACTCGTCACAAACAGAGTGTTCCATAAATATGTGAGGCAATAAAAAATTGTATTGCAACGAAACCACTGAACGTACAGTAGGCCTAATGAAAACATTGCAGAATGAACGTAGAATTCAAACAGTTTTTTATAACTCCTGCAAATGTCCAGTGTTTGCACCGCGAATGTCATGACATACATCCAGAAGTTAGTTTAGTCCTTGCCACAATCGCATCAACAAGGACTTGTCGATAAGTGCCTACACCTGCGAGAATCCGCTTTCTTAGGTCTTCGATATTACGTGGCAAGTTGTGGGGCGTATACTCTGTCTTTGATGTGACCCCACTAAGAAAAAAGTCACACGGTGATAGTTCTGGTGATCTTGGGGGCCACAGAATGAGGTGCTGGTCATCTTCAGATGCGCGTCCATTGTCTGAGGATCACGTTGTTGAGGTGGAGACGATATTCGTGGTGAAAATGGGCAGAACAGCCGACTTGTTGAAGAACGTAATTATAGTTTTCTGACAAGTGAAGCATAAGCCAGTGCTGTATCATGTCCAGATACACTACACGCACAAAATGTTTGTGTTCTTCGTTCATTCTGCACTGTTTTCATTAATTGATGTTACGTGGTTTTGTTGCAATAAATGTTCTGTAATCCATCAAATCTTAATAAAACACGGTGTATAACTTTTCTTTGTAGACAACNGTTTTGTTGCAATAAATGTTCTGTAATCCATCAAATCTTAATAAAACACGGTGTATAACTTTTCTTTGTAGACAACAGGGGCCACGGTGGCTGAACGGTTAGACTGCTCACTTCCCACCAAGGTGAACCGGGTTCCATCCCCGGCTGGGTCACTCGCAGATTTTCGCAAGTGGGAATCGTGCTGGACGATGCCGCTGGCCGGCGGGTTTTCTCGGGGATCTCCCGTTTCCCTCGCACTTGTATTCTGGCACTGCTCCATTGTCACCTCATTTCGCCCTCATCGGCTGCCCAAATCTCTCAACTCATTTGTAGACAACAGTGTACGATGAACGTGAACGGGTTAATTAGTGGGCAGAAGGAGGTGATGTGCGGTGCGAGGCGTACTGGTGCGGAGTCATTCGGCAGGTGTTCGGGACACGCGCGTGATACCCGGCTCGGGAGTGGCGTGCCACGACGCGCACTCTGCTCGGCGGCAGGCGGTTCGGGCGCACTCGTGCGCTCTCGGCTCGNCGTGAGTGCCGGTTGCAGCCTTCGTCTTCCGTTGTGTCGCCGGCACGTCCGTGACCCGGTGTCTCCCAACACGTTATGTAAGCTGCCAGCTAGGAACTTCCCCCGCAGAGGATACCTGCAGCACAAGGTGCGCTCGCCGTCGCCTATGCATCACGCAATGGCACAGTGATTTTTCTTGTTCCCACGATAATCTCGACTATTACGTTTCTTTCGAAATATTTCATGGGCAAAGATTTAAAAGAGAAATAAATAAATTAATTTACGTCAAAAACTTTAATGATTTTCTCTCATTATGCAGTGAAAAATATAACTTTTACTAACATTTTGTCTTAGTAAAAACCGCAATTGGCACTTTATTTATTACCTCGTCTTCAACAAATTCCCATACTTCACTCAGCAAAATAATTGTTTAACAAATCACGGGTTATTAATATATTTTTTCAAGCATTAAATCTTTGAAGATCGATATTTTAAAATTACTTAGCAATATCAGTAAATTGGCTTACAACCGTTGAGCTGACCTGGGAAATGTTTTCCTTCGTACACTACACGCTGTCCATAGCTGACAGCTTACGCAGGAAAATTTGCAGTGACGTGTTCTCCACCTTTCTTTAAATAATTTGGCGGTGGCGGAATTCCTCCGGTCTTTTATCTGCGCGGTTAGTGTGGGTGGCGGAAGAAGATGAAGGGGGGAGGGGATGAGTTGGAGTGGAAGCTGAGCTGGACCAATTAACACACAATCCGCAGCAGGACTCGTGCGAGGCCGCACTCGCTCCGGTGACAAGTCCTGGCCCAGACAGATGGACACGCACGCACGCAGTCACGCCCTCGGCACGCCATATTGATTGCGTGCGCGTTTGTGGTGCGTTCCTCGCACACGCCTTGCCACTCTCCGCAGAAGCGTGCTCTCTGACCCCACGAGGACCACATCACGCGGGAAAAAATTTCAGTACCTTGACGATTAGACCCAAACATCACATCAATTGTGAAGAATTGCTTGATTTCAATACGAGTTTTAATTAAGACATTTAAATACGTATGGGAAAACAGCCATTTTGAGAGCTTCTTCTCTTGTGTGTCGGATCGGTGGAATATATTCAAAACCGACCCGTCATCGTGACTTCATTAAGTTAAGTAGTTTTTAAAGATTCAAGCAAACAAATTTCGCCGGTCTCTAAATTGAGAAATTTTTACTTTTAACTCTAGAGAGTGTAATTAAACATTTAAAATTTCTGCTCTCAAAAACAGCGAACAAGTAATAATAAACATTAAAATTAAAATTGAGGACTTCTTAAGTAATACACAATGGAAGGTATGCGATTTTTTTTAAATGTATGCATGAGATAAAACGGACGTGAACCCTCGCAAGAGTTAGGTCACGTAATTGTGGAGGACCAGGTAATGAGGTTTACGTGAAGGACGAGCGGGATCACAGGGGCAGGATGGCGGGCTTGTTTGCCGGTGACGTTATGCCTCAGCTCTGAACTGATATACCTGTCACGACGCAGACGTCACATATTTATTTACACAAGTGCCAACATTTACACGTAGTACCGTATATGTACAAAATAAAATATCTTAGTGTCCAGAAGTTTGTAGTTCTGCAGTAATACTTCAATTCATGTAGTTTGTTTACTTCGTATGGCGTAGTCAGTGTTCTAGCTAGAACAGACCAGAGAACGCGCCAGGTAATGACGTGTAGTTTTTTTTTTACCCGCTGTGTTTTAAGTGACACACAGTTTTGCAACTCTTCTACCTGAACATGTAATTAACCTATAATAAAATTACAGTTTTCGATGAAATTTTAATATTTCGCTCAATACAAAAACATTAAAACCAGCCACTTGTTTTCTGTCAATATCGTATGAAATTTATAAAACCAAAATTAATGCACACAACGTAAACAGGGAATAAATAAATAGTAAAAAAAAAAAGTCAGAGCTTTTGGAAACAGTAATTTAGATACATTATTTTATTATTTTTACCTACAGAAGTCATAATCCTAATTGGAAAAGGTAACATAAATCAGGTTAACGTTAATACCGTGTTATTCTGTGTGAAGTGAAACTTGTAATTGCTAACCCCTTTTTATGTTCGAAATGTGATGTTATTAGCAAAATATTTTTAGGGCACATACATGAGTAATTTCTGCGGTTCTGTAGATACACTTAATGTATTATTAACGAATTTAGAATGCTCCCAGTTAAATTTATTTGCCATATATTGACTTTATTTGCAGCATTCAAACTGCATGTGTTCTTTTTGTCATGTGATTTTAGACGTAACCAGATGAATATATCCCCACGCACAATTTAATGAATCAGTCCACTGTCACTGATATTGGCCTGCATTGTACATTTGCACATATCTGCGTGAGTTTACTAACTGGGTAGGAGTTCTAAAATACCTTTAATTCATAAAATAAAAAAGAACGCTTATATGCGTATTCTAAGAATAGTTATAAAAATTTGAAAACTAAACTTTCTTATGATTAAACTAATTGCCCAACAAAACAATTAACCAGAATAAGCTAATATAATCCGCCCCCCCCTCAGTAGCCGCTCCCTCTTAATTGGTTGTTACATTCGCCACTGCTTATCATAACCACTGCTTATCATAACCACTGTGTCTCAGTGGAGGATATCACCCATGACGTGCAAAACTTGAGTTCGGAATAGTTTTTCAACCGATACGGAACTCACACCCCTGAGCGCTTTTTAAGTCTTTCCTCATGCCAATGACTCAAGTTTATTAATTTTCTTCGCCAATCAGTCTGCAAATCAGTTTGGCAATTAAGAAACATACTACAAAAACAGAGCAATTATGTTATGCACTGCTTCTAAAAACGAAAATATCTCAACTTCACACAAAGTTATTATGTTTTTGACTAGTAGTTGCACGCATTCCATTATTGCAACTTAAACCTATAGTAAAGTATCATGGGAAATAGTTTTTAATTGTAAACCCCAAGAAAATATATTTTTTTAAGTACTTTGTAGGAAGTTTATGATAGCATGCATAATACTTTCGAAATTTTGAATTTCCAAATGCAGCNATTTTTTTAAGTACTTTGTAGGAAGTTTATGATAGCATGCATAATACTTTCGAAATTTTGAATTTCCAAATGCAGCAATAAGACATTGCGGAGGGTGTCATTGCAATATATTTTGCTTGCATCACAGCTTATGAAAATGTCTACATGCAAATTAGATTTTTTTAAATTAATTGAAACTTATGACTAAAATTAATTATATGCAGATTTTTAAATAAATGCAGATTTTCAATTACTTTTTTTTCTCGCAGAGAGTTTTTGAATTATTTCTGGTAGATTCTGTTTTGTTTCCATGAAACAGTTTCGCAGAATTCGCAATGTGTTACGCTGGAAATGTAACTAGCCATTGCCTTTAAGAGCGAGTATCTTTATTTGGTAGATTGTAAGAGCAATTAATCTCGATATGCCTGTCACAGCCTTAAAATGACGATAATCGCGAAGGAGACTAGTTTTCTCTGCTCTGTATAATGTTTACGAAGTCAGATAAGGTATTTATCACGCAGGAACATTCACGATTCACTTTCAGGTGGTTTTATGTCTTCGTTCCACGCCAAGGTCTGAACCAGGAGATAGTGGGTTTGAGTCCTGGCTCACCCATGTATATATGTATGTTCTTTTAGATTATAAGTTTGGGTTAGTTTATTATGTACGCTGCCCACGATTAGCCTTTCGGCATAGAAGTGGGGAAGTTAAATAGCTATATCCAGTCCAGGTAATATCGCTGAAGTCTCTTAACATGTGCATTCGCAGTTCTTGTCTTTGTAATTAAAAACAGTAAAGGCTGCTATTACTCACCACGCTATGGCTGACCCCCTGGTGTAGTAAATTACATGCTGGATTACTGTGCGGGCGGCTGCGGATTAAATTCCAGGTAAGCTTGGGAGCATGTGATGTTTCATGAGTAAGCCAGGGTAAGTTTAGAGTGTACTACACCTCTACATTGCACAAAATCAATAAAGCGGAGAACATTAATGAGTATATAAATTATTTATAAAATACTTAAATCTGTATGATATAACGAAAAAGGTTGACAGCATTTTTTAGTCACCACGCAAAGCGTGTATAAGTTAAAAATACTGGGAATTAATTGTTCACTAACATGCAAGCAGGATCTGTTTGCACAATAGCTCCACAAATCCCCAACCATAAGGAACCATGTGCAAGTTTCGTAGTTTAATTTTTGCGGTTGTTTCAGCCGAGAAAAACTTAATCTAACAAATTATGAACAGTTTTATAAATATAGATATAATCTCCCAGTTTATAGTATTATACAGTTTCTCGTATTTTTTTCAGAATAAGGTATAAGAACACATAGATTTCAATAACTATGCACTTTATATGCGCTATAATATAATATTTAGCTTCTAAGTTTTTCCGTTTGGATTAGCATAGAGAATAATTTGAATTTTAGCCTTTGACATTGAAGGTAAAGATAATGCCATTTGTTGATATTTATTTAGGTTTTTAACTATTTACTATATCAAATCTTTTTTTTATTTTTTATTTTAGACACTAATTTTAACGTGAGTGCTAATTAGAAACGATTGTGTAATTCACACTGTAATAAAAGAAATTTGCACCAAGCAGCCTGTTTTTCTACGGAGTACACTTGATTTCAAGTTTATGTTTTCAGTTTTCCTACTATACTAAATATCCGCCATAACTTTTTTACTGAGTTTTCTTCGGCGCTCACAAAAAATGGAAAATTCTTTATATTTTTTCTCTGCTGACTGTTTTAAATTCACTGAAGAACAGATGCGTATCATGTATTTTAAGGTACGTAAACTAAAGTAAAATAAAATTTCTGACTCATATGTGTTTAGGCCAGTGTATCTCAAAGACGCGCACGCGTTTTTAACGCGAGCCCAGAGCAAACGCATACAGTCTCACAGAAAGAAATTGGACCTTGAAAATTATGAAAACGACTTGAGATAAAATAGTTATATAACTCCAATAAAGTACAGATAAAGCCATAATTTTATTAGTGGGGATTAACATGATAAACTTTTTAAACTTTAGGAAGACAGTCACGTTTAAGTACTTTCGTACTTTATCAGTTATATGTATTTGTGGGGGTTAAAAAAAAAAGGGGGGGGGCACTTCGATAACTACTGGGAACAGGAGTTCCCCTTTAATGCTGTCAAGGCTATGTAGCGCTACTTACATGTCGACTTTACCTACAGCCTCTCACTATCGCGTTGGTACCCTGATTGCAAATCAGTCAGCTGTGCTTCTGGTTCCGGGTGGTTCTGCAAGTCAGTAGATAATTAAACTTACATTTTCCTGTTAGCGCCCATTAGTTTTAACGAAGTAAGCTCTCTATAAAAATACCAAAGCAATAACTGAAAATGGATAGGACTTAAATTTTACTGATTTGTAGGTTTCATATAACATTACCGACGTCTCATGAGCGTCGTTCACTTAATAACAGGCGGGCCTGCCAGGAATATGGAACGTTAAATTACGTTACTCATTGAAAATTGATATTTGTAAAGCGTCTCAAACATTTTGCTATTAGTTTGTCCATTTACCTGATATTTATAACTAAAATAACACCATATTTCGTGATTTCTTATTTTAAAATTTGTGTGTAAAATTTTTTTTTTAAATTGCTGATTTGTAATTAGCCTTCATCTTTAAAATTTACACGTGAGCAAAATTAAGTTATTTTGAATAAAATATCAATGCGTGTAGGTCATAATAGACCTAAAAAAAATTTTTATCATAATAATTATTTTTTTTACTGTTAATATTAATTATTCTAGTATATTTTAATAAATACTAGAAAAAAAATTATATTGTAATGTACAATAATTTTACGAAACTGTAATATTTTCAAATTAAATTTAATGTTTTGTTTAATATAAAACGAGAGTAGCCAGTGACTGTTTCTGAATTGCAACTTTAAATCACAAATTACAAAATAACTCGCAGTAAACAAGACTTCGCTACTAAGAGCGTGACTACCAACGTGTTCCNAGCCTTCATCTTTAAAATTTACACGTGAGCAAAATTAAGTTATTTTGAATAAAATATCAATGCGTGTAGGTCATAACAGACCTAAAAAAATTTTTTATCATAATAATTATTTTTTTTACTGTTAATATTAATTATTCTAGTATATTTTAATAAATACTAGAAAAAAAATTATATTGTAATGTAGGCCTACAATAATTTTACGAAACTGTAATATTTTCAAATTAAATTTAATGTTTTGTTTAATATAAAACGAGAGTAGCCAGTGACTGTTTCTGAATTGCAACTTTTAAATCACAAATTACAAAATAACTCGCAGTAAACAAGACTTCGCTACTAAGAGCGTGACTACCAACGTGTTCCGNTTTAAATCACAAATTACAAAATAACTCGCAGTAAACAAGACTTCGCTACTAAGAGCGTGACTACCAACGTGTTCCGAACTAACAGGACTGTCGATAGTTGGTTATCATCACACACGGAGCGCTGGTGTTCGTACACGACACTTTTAATTAGCGCACAACACTCAAGTTTTGAAACTGGACACTGTGCATGTAGTAAATGTTTCATTATTGTGCATAGTCACACTCGAACAATGATAAACATGGAATTTCCTGTCGCTTGATAACAACTAACAGTGAAGAGATATATTATCCTGAAGAAATTTCAGAGTGAAAAGTGTTTACGAACGCTATAAACCATTTTTCAATCGCCTTCAGAAGAATCGCTTGAAAAAATATATATTTTTAAATATTATTGCAGAGATTAATTCTTTGCCATCAAAACCCAACATTTTGACTTTCAGGCTCTTTCACTGAAACAAGTTCTTAAGAGAACTATGCGGAATCGGCCTAAAAGCGCATTGACACGTTCGCAGATCGCATCAACCAACGTGAAAAGAGCGTATTTCAGTGGCAGCGGTTCACACGTTACCGTAACGTCTGCGTTTTCCACGTATCAATAATTACACGCTTTTTTTGGTTTTGCCGATCAACTGTTGGGAACCAAGTTCTATTTTCTTAGAAGTTATTTGTATCCAGGGGATCTTGGAGTTTTCTCGAGTTTGTTTTTCATTGCTGTTTAGATCTTCGCGTAGTTTTTCCAATGCATCGCACAAAGATCGCCTTTTCCTCGTATGGTTCATTAAGTCTTAGGTTATGTTCACGATGTAAAACGTGTACGTATCATAATGAAAGTATGTATTTTTACGACACGATTTTTGGTCATTGTTTATGTGTCGCGTAGCAAGCATTTTTGAAGTGTACGAAATGCGCATATTTTATTTCAGTTATTAACAAAAATTACACATTTATTTCCTTTTAAAACATTTAAAAGGTACGTTGAATCTATATAAATTACTGCATCACCAAAATCAAGTTGATTTCTTGTCATGTGTGATTAGGAGAACATAAAGGCTAGTACTTTCACTATGAGACACGCATTTTGTGTACACGTTCTTTATCTTAAACGAAAGTGATAATGAACCAAGGCCACGCACTGAATTTTGGGTAATATCAGCGTTTTCTGCGCTGCAAAATTGTAAGATTGGCTAAACGTTTTGGCGCAAACAACACGGATAACACAAAAGTGACGAGAAGCTCTCTGATTGGATGTTGGTTCTATCTGCTTAGTCTATTCGGCATGATCTGCAAATAAAGGGAATGCACATTTTTTCAAAATGTTTTTTCGCTTGTAGACTAGCGTGAACGGTGCTGTTAAAACTCTGGGGACATCGGTGGTTTTCTAGAGATAGTTCTTCTTTCCACGCTACACTATTCCTTTTTACAGCCTCTTTACAGTCGGTAGTCTGTGGACCCCAGCTTATAAGTTTAACTTCGCAGTTCCATATCCCTCTGTTTGGGTTCGCAATAATTAGCAGTTTGTATTTACTGTAGATCGAGCTCACTAATCATGCTGCTCGACTATTGATACATATGTTTTGCTAGTTGATCACTACTCAGAAATGTCAACTATACCTCTTGACTGACGGTCAAACAACTGTACTATGCTGCTTGGAAAACAGTAAAACAAGAGCTACATCATCATTCCGCACAGTGATTAGTGAAGCGTTTTGAAACCATCTTGATTGCAGACAGACATGCTAACTAGGGATTTTAACTAACAGAAAAAAAATTGTTTTACGAAAGTTTAACAATTACGGCATGACAAGGACATTTTTCATTCTACGTAAAGTGCCCAACGCGGTATTTTCGTATTATTATTTTATTACATAGAACTTCATTTGCCACAACTTACACTTCAAGTGATAGCAAACAGTCATTACGTAAATAAATTTTACCGCAGTAGCCAAAATTCTCAGGTGGCATCTTGGGTGTGCAAAATCTTTTCTTTTAGTTTTTTTCTGTCGAAAAACTTAATTAAGTTTTAAAATAGTGATATCCTTAAGTTTATACGAGGAGTATTAAAGAAAGCCCTGGTTTGGAACCTAAAGAAGATATTGCAAATTAAACGTTTCTCCCTTGTTTTGATAAGAGAGCATTATACAATTTTGTATACATAAAAACAAATATAAAGAATAATGAAAAAACTTTAAACCAGAAGGGGAAAAAACTCGTACTATATTATGATACGTTAAAAAAAACTGAGAGTAAAAATAATAACATAAGGGGCCATTCAAGTATTACGTAAGCAGAACTTTAGTAATTTNCGTAAACATTGGTATATATTTTTTTTTATCTGTTCAGGTTTCTTTATTGTTATTCATGAGCAGCAGGAATTTAAATACTCATTTAATATTTATTCAAGCAAATTATAAAAATCATATTTAAATATTATATTCTTAACATATAATAAACGATATTAAACAATTTGGTAAATTCATATTAATTGTCCTCAGTCCATGGCACTTTAATCAATGAACCTAAGTCTTCGATGGCATTGGATGTTTGTTGCTCGATGTTGTGTGTCTGCTCACTTTTGTGTTATTTCGGGACATCGACATCGTTCTCTTCGAGCCATTTAACATCTTGGTATTCATCAGTTTGTATTATGCACATCAATTCATTAGCACGACGACCAGCGCACTCTCGTTTCGGTGTGCGTGTTGTGACGATTTAATGACTTGACAGAGGCATGAGAAAGACCACACGTTTTGCATGTTCGACTTGATAGTTTCGATTTTACCGTTAGACAGAAATAATCGTAGGACATCTGTAGAAATTCTTTGGGCGAAGAATTTAAGTGTAGAGCTAAACGGAGTGGAAGACTGAGAAATTAGCCTCAATCATCCATCATCAAGTCATCAACTGTCTGTTTAACGTTTACTGGTTGTGGGAGGACAAATATATTGGTTAGTAATCTAAACAAACCACTTCTTGGACGACATAAATCTGTTTTTGCACATTTTACAATTTGAAGTAAGTACGGGAGTTCACGCACATGTTCTGAATACCATTTAATGGCTGGTAGATCAGGATGATCTGGTTCACCGAACCCAACATATTTTGCTGAAACATGATAATTATCAATTTCCATAGAGGTATGGACCTCTGCTAATACATTTCCAGCATACTCAAAATTGGATCTTTCTAAATGTTTATCAATTTTAACACCACGGTTGTCCAAATGAGATCCAAAATGGTCATGAGGCAATATCAAACCAGCCAGTTCCCGACTAAGAGGAGCCATTCTGCGTTCTACTCGGTTATACGCACTTCTGCCAGGAGCATTTGTAGCTACAAATAATGCATCCAGATCATGTAGCTTCAAGTGTTGTATAGCAAAGCCTATTACTTTTTGATAACGCGGATTTTCATCTGGCCCCCCATCAACCGTCATAATCACCACTGGTTTTACAAATCCATGGTCAGTTTTAGCTAATGTTTGAAACTCTTCAAGGCCGAGAAGCGTCTCGAAATCTTGAGCATGAGTATTAGCAGTGGATTAACTATGCTTTCCACTTTGAATAGCGATGTATGTTGTCCCAGAATATCTAACGGCTTGCGGTTTTCCTAGCGTACTAGGAGTTATTTTAATACCAGCATAAAAGGAGGGTATGTAGTATTGGCATTCAATATTTTTTTGTCATCATCATCCTCAGTCTGTAATCGACCCACTACTGGGTATAGAATATTTTTATGGCTAAGATTATTTAAATATACTTGTTAGTGTTACTCTCACAAACATTATGTTTTCGTATTATCGCAAACATCATTTTACCCTCTAAAACTCTAAAAACATCTATCCTAAAAGTGCGGGCGGCGCAACAAGTTAATAGCAAACAAAAGGCTTAACTTACCTTGGAAAAATATCTTAAGAGAACCGATTTATTCCTAGTCGCTGCGTGTAATTCTTCTGCAATTCTCTTAGACACAATAATATCGAGTTCCTTGTCGGACTTTGCTTGTATCTTATAACTACGCCACCCTTCATTATCTAATCCCTGTACATTTTGTAAATTTGAGTTCGTGTAAGATTTTTTCAAACTTTCGAATAATTTTTGGTAAATCTTGGATTTGTCCATATTAGACGACATTTTAAACCATTTCAACAGTGGCGAAAATGGAACAATGGTAAAAGAAACATTAACTTAGAACACATTAAATTCAATGACACCGAACCGAGCCAGAGATCGAACAAATTTAGACATGTGAATAGCGCGCGCGGTAATTCCCCTTCTTCGGTTCTTTATAACTTAACCATAAAACCCCGCGTGAGAGCGAGTTTTACTCCCCGGTATTACTCGGGATTCCCCGAAATAATTGATACTGCTATAAGCAATATTTTGGGGAATCCCGAGTAATACGAGCTCTTATATTTCGGGAAATCCCTGAACATACTTTTCGCTTTCGAGCATAGACAAGTACTGTTGCCATATGTGTTCAAATCAGAATCTACTAAATTTTGCAGAAAAATCTAATTAATATTGCTGACGTAATCACCATACTGACCTCCCTCTCCCCCCGTCCACCATGTCATCAAAAATAAGCAAGCAAAGACCCCCCCCACCCTTTTGGTGCCAACATAATGTTTGAATGGCCCCTAACACTCCCCCTTTCTCTCAACATGCTGAGACAGACACACAAATTATGCATTTTTATGAAAGGCAAATAAAATTTTAAAATATCATGTGGATCATGTGAAAGAAAGTTCTGTGGGAACTTCGATTGCGCGAGGCATAACAGTGGCGTGCTTGGCGATGAAACGCAACGTATGGTTTGTTGGTGGTAGAATTAATTATAGCCATACACACCAACTCACTGGACAACACAACCACTGCGTTTCATAACGAGACATCCATGACGTAAAGTAAGTAAGCATTAATTAAATAGTGTGTTATCGTCATATTTCGCGTGATTAATGGTAATTCCCAACACACATCATGGGCAATGAAATGAATCGTGCCAATAGAGTTCCCAGAAAATAGGACATATTTTCCAGCTTACTTTCTTCTTGGCGCTTTCCTGCGCATGTGTGTGAAACAATTAAAATAAAGGTTGGTATTTAAAATTTTTGATAAATTTGTACACAAAATTCAATGCAATCCTAAACTATCAACATCAGGACTTGAACTCGAAAATGATATGGCACAAAAAAATGTTCCAGGTTTCGATGGTATACAACATTTGCTTGAAACAGTTTTAATTATTTGAACCATAGACCATATTTAACGAAATTATCTTCTCTCTTAATCGGCTTCAACTAAGTTTATGTTTTGAAACTTTCAAAACCTTTTGCAAAATAACATTTTTGCCAAAACTGTTTGACAAACTTGATTATTTATATTTGTAATTCAAAATAACTTTGATGTTACTGATCTAATTCCTGTGTGCTGTGTTCTGACGTATATAGGCATATTTATCAGAAAATTTTAATAGAGTAGAAACTAGTTAAAAGTAATAACACATTACTTAGACCTCAAATTGTACCTCTTTGAAATAGTTTACAGGTTATGCACTAGATAAAAAAAACCTTTCAAAACAAAACGTTTGCTTGGAAAAACTGTTGCTCACAAACTAACGCAGCAACGCGTCTCATCTTCGCACGTTTGCCAAGCAATGCTCATTTTCCATCTAGGTCACGGCTATTTCTTCAGACGAAGACCTCAGAGCTTTCAATAGTTTCAATTGCGTATGTTGCGGCCAACAACCCACAAGAAACAGTAAGCTATCAGGAAGAGCTTTGTCGTTTTAAACATTAAAATAGTTTTTGCAAATGATAATTTTTGAGCATCAGTGCTTTTAAGTTCTATCAGTGCTTTTTCTTTACTATATGGCTAGTTAATTCCGTCACCAGTTACTAAGGAAATTTCAAACACGCCGATGCAGGAAGTTTAGAATACATGGTGAGGTGATGTGATTTGTACTGTTTGCTATTGACAGTACAAACTTCAGTGCCCTGTTCATTTATATTACTGCTATACACTTCAAAGTGGCATAAATCCATAAATCATAGCGTAATGGATAAATGTACTTATGAAGGGAGTCCATTTGTCAGGCTCCGGTTAGGATACGGTTACCGCGGTTTCCATATTTTGACATCATTCCATTTCCCGTCAGTTCTCTCTTCGCCACGAAAATACTTCCGACGTTGCGTCTCCTGAAGTCATCCCCGTGATTTGGGTTCGGATTCCAATAGGTCATGTATTTGTGTGTTGGCTTTCGTACTGAAAAATAGAGTTTATAGACTGAAACATCCCTCTCCCTGTTTTAGCCACTGATTAATTGTGTAAATATATTGCTTGGCCATTTTTGGGTTTGATTTGTCCATATGTGTGTAAATCATTAACTCAAATTTTAATGAAAGAAAATATTTCACATTTAATAAAGTAACACCATTTAATAAAGAATTTCATTTTTAACAGAGTTGGTTGATAAAACACCAGAGTAATTTTATGTCTTAAATAAGATATGTTGGAAAACATTAGTCGCATCAAAATTTTTAGTATGTTAAACATTAGTACATTAAATATCAAAACCATTTATTTGAAATATAGTTTTATGAGTGTGTGGAAATACAAACCAGATTTTGATACAATTTCCTCTCCCTTAAAATTGTTTTCATGAAATTCAGTACAAAAGACTTAATTGCAAACAAAATGGTTTTTGTTTAAAAATCTGCTGTGGAGCAATAGCGATATGATGAAGCTGTTATTTTCATCACAACTTGCAAAATTATCATTACATCATAAATAGTTCACTTTTATTACAATATTCTTTAACTAAGTATCTATGGTACCAAATTGGCATTTTTACAGTGTGAACAATTTAACCGATTTTGAATAACTTCAGTATTTTAATAGATTAATTTAATTTCTGAGATTGTTATTACAAATTTGAGTGTCTCGCGACTTTTGGTTGAGATATGTAAATTTTGGCTGAAACTGGTTACGAGAAAATACCGTTTTACCAAAGCCCCACTGCAGCAAACTCACCTGGAGTAGCTATGTCAGCAATGCATTAGTTACATATGATGCAATTAATCTTTCACTCTAAGTCACGAAACATCTAAAAAATTATGTTTTATCTATAATGTAAAGCAATTGTTTAATCTGTGAGAATAAATAGGCAGTTTGGTGATAGTAAAATCCACCAAGTTTTATTAAATATGTCAGCATCATTACAGCATGGGATGCTGCATACGGTCAAGTAAAATAGTACTGTAAGTCACTCGACGAAACTCATTGAGCTGTATGCCATATTTTGTAAACTTATGAACTGAATCTCTGGCACCTATACATTAAGATGCGTAGTTACCTAGTGCGTTAACTCCAAATAGGTGGGTAATTTAAGTCCACCGATTTTTGAAATAAACAATAGAAAAGCTAAAAAAAAATTGCAACTCTGGTAAGCCGTTTTCCAAATTTTTAAGAGCAACTTTTTTGGCCATATTGGTGCGTTTATCTCGTGCATATTGCGCCGCAATGACGTGGGAAAATTAACGGAGTTATAAAGTACACGACATGAACAAATCAGTGTCGTAAAATATTCACTCACAAAGGAAGTTGAAATAATTGTGTAGGATAGGCCTTTCTTGGTATTTATGTATTGGCTTTCTTAAACTTATAAAATATGGATAACCTCTATAGTGTTAATGCATGACCCACGCACTCCCAGGCCGTATTGTTTGAAAGTACTACTGGCGACTTTAGCACGATAGCGTTCAGCTGACGCGTGCACTCTTCCCTTGTATTCCAGCATTCTTGACCAGTTGGCAGTCAGTGTCCGCGACATTTTAAAGGGAGAAGGAGGCGACTGTGTCCGGAAAGGATGGAAATAAGAGATGCAGATGCGCGCGCAGATATTTTGCAGTGTACCTCGTTAACTGTGAAAAGTGAGAGCCTGCAACGGCAGCTGTGTTTCCTGGGCCACGTAAATACGGGTTTAGCTCGGTGCCGTGTATCTGCGGATGCAAATACCAACTTTGACCACAAAGAACAGATCGTTTCATAAAGCCCACCAAATTCTTTCCTTGATTCTTTGCGTAGTTCCATGCGTAATGAAGTGGCTAATATTCTATTGAAATTAAATCACGCATTTTTTCGTGGATCTCCAACTGAAAAAGAATATAACAGATTTTAAAATAACTTAGTCATTACCAAGCTTAAACACAACTTGGCGTACTATATATGCGGGTAAATTTAAACCTGTATGCACGATTTTGTTGTGATTTTCTTGTGGTACTGCAACGCAAATAAAGCTCAAATAGTTATTAAGTACTTTGATGCTTTCCAGGTTCGAACATACTATACCTGATCCTTCAGTGAAAGTTCAAGTTCGCTGCAAAATGCAGGTGCCATGATGCTAGATAGTATGTCAACTGACAGAATAAACTCTGTCCGATTTAATAACAGTTTTTTTAAGAACGGTCAGTTTTTACCACTTTAAAATGTCGGAAAGTATTTGCCAGTTCCAGTTTCACGAAGAGGCTACTGCGATAAATAATCCAGCATCGTTGTAGGTAAATCGCATTGTTTTGAACTGCAAGAAACGTTTAATAATACGAAAGGAAAACTTAGTACTCGTAACTTTGCAAATCCCTCAATTTCTCTGACATCAACACCCAATATTATTATTGAGTCAAGCAAACGGATTAGTAATGAACTCTCCAATAATTTAATTTTTCACTAAACAAAATTTATAGTAATTTATATTTTAGTCTCATCGGTTTACCATAATACTAATTTAGCCGATTTCTATGTATGAGTATTTGATCAACTTCATCACGTCACTGGATCATTTTAATTCCAGTAATGTAGTTTTTTATTGTATCCCTGATATTTCACGAATATTGCGGAGTGGCTGCGTATAAAAAAGCAGTTTTATAAGTTCATTACGCTGCACTTAATAAAAAGGAAAAAAATTGCAGTTACAAGGTTTTTTGTCATCTAGAAAAATGAATTTACCAACAAATACGCAGTGTGCTAGAAGTTTTACGATAAGCGCAACTTATATTTCGGAATTCTAGCTGATGTTAAATAACTGAATGCTTGAGTGAAAACGCAGGCCGCGTTACTTGCACGAATATTCTTCGCGCCCATTTCATTACTCGTAAAACTTCCCTCATTTATGTGAGGCGTCGAACTTAATCGTGGTAATTTATCTATGCTACTAATAATCAAAAAACATATTTTATTCTATAAATTCACCTTTATAGGGCATATTAAGTAGTGTTCACATTTTTTAACTTGCAGTTAATTACATCCGCTTAACTTTAATACTTTGGCACCCGCAAACTTGTGTAATAAATTAAACTGCATTTTTTAGCAAATTTTTCAAGAAGAAAGTGGTTTATTTAAAAGGAATTAATTAAAAATTTAATTCATTTTAAGAAATTTGTAAATAAAAAAAAATTTGAAGTCTTAATCATAAATGTGGTTTTGATATTATTATAGTTATAACTAACATATACTTTGTGTTAGTATATGGTAATAAATGCATGTTAAATTATTACATTTGGTAGAAAGAATAAAAAATTTGACATGCAACTGTTTCCTTAACTTTCCGATTAGTTTTGTTTATTTTTCTTAAACTGGAATTATATTTTATTTTACCGTAACCTACGCGCATTCACTGAACAATTGGCACTGAAACTTAACCGATAGTTTTAAAGGAAACAATTATTTTTATATATTGATACAGCACAACGTCTCCACAGTAATACGTGGGTTCATTGAGGTGAATAACTTAGCTTACCAAGAAACAAACAACTATCAATCTACTACTGGCATAGACAAAAATTCCTAGTAGTTAAATCTGGATAAATAATTATGCATGGATAAGCTACGCACTAATTAAAAGTATGGTGTAAATTTTCGAAGTCAGTTTCTCGCAAGAAGATTAAACATAATTGACTAAAGTGCATGGAATTATAGTAAAACGTTACAAGCTCTTAAGATAAGTGGAAAATTTGGAAATACTCTACATATAGGTTTATTTTATATCGTATTATATTTTCAGACAATATTTTTTAATTATCATTACATTACTGATACGTTCTCTTTTTTGTCACATATGTAAGAAGATAAATAAATTTGAGAACAACGGAATGACTTTCTTAAGCATATGAACGCGGCAACATTAAATCACGTGTTTTATTGTACACATTTTTCTCAAACTTCATAAGCTGTATTTTCATACTCTGAGTAAAATCATTTGATACGAATATTTATTGTAGCTAAAAGAAACTCTATTTGCGTGGAACAGGTTCATTGATTACATGTTTTGTCCTCATACTTTTTCATAAATACATTTACAAAGGCATTTCGTAGCAAAAATCAGTGAATCTTTTTATTTCCCCAGAGGATAAGCCAAAATATAGGTATATATTAAATTCCACGGAATCAATATTTTAAATCAACTTCTATGTAGGCCAAGTACGCAAGTATTACAAATTTGTAATAAAATGATTTAAAATTCAATTATAAAAGTATTATGTATTAATATTTATTTTCGAACACACACTGGCGTTCTGAGTGGTATTTCAATTGCTCAAGGTCTCTGGGCACCGAACTTACACCACTGAATCACTTTTCAAATTGTATCGAGAATAATGATAATATTCTTTGAAATACTTACTAGATCCCGTTTAACCTACCTTATTTACCAACTCAGTGTGTGATGCACTATACCATTTAACATCCAGCATAACACTGAACGAAAATGGTTATAAATTTTAATTCATGTTCTCGTGATGCTCGTACGTAAAAACTTAATACAGAAGTACTGCACATGTACGCATGTATACATAAATGCATACACATGTATACAAATACGATGATGTACAATCATAAGTTGAGATGATGATGTCTAATTCCTTGGGCAGTTCTATGAAAATTACTGTTTAATTATCAGTTACGTCTTTCCGGACAGTAAAACAAAATCTGATTTCGTAAAAAAATTTATAATTTTATCAAGTGTACGGTCAATGGTACGATTCTTGCCTCTGAATACGCAGTTCAGATTTAAGAAGTTTTTTTTTTAATATTAGGTTATTGTGTCCTTACCTAAATAATTATTCTGCTTAAATATAAGGTATCTTAGATTGAGTAAAATTTAAATTCAGTTTGTTTACTGTAGCTATAAAGAAAAAAATTTTAAAAATATCTTCGCAACTACGCGTTATACTGGGCTGAGTGGCCAAATTGGCAACTCATTTTCTCGGAGATTTTAATGAAATTTTGTCACAATCAAGACAATTTTGATGACATGTTTACTTTTATACTGTTGTAATCAACAACAATAATATTTACTTAAAACTTTATTGTCATGGACGTAATTAACGTTATGAGGCTTGGTAGAATCACCTCTTATTTTATTGGATATATGACTACAAGAATAAAGCCAAATAAGTTTTAAGTAAAAAAATTTTGACGCGGAACATGCTTTTGTATTGTTTTGCCTTCTGTTGATGGTCTCTAACTGCATACGACTACGCTGAATAATTTTTCTTAACTAGGTTTGCTGTCGTGGTTAACTTTATAAATACACACACACTATATCCTACTAATATTATAAATGTGAAAGGATGTGTGTGTGTTGTCTGTATGTTTGTTACCACTCAGCTCCATAACAGCCGAAACGGATTTTGATGACATTTGGTATGTAGGTACTTAAGGTCCTGGAATAGGATATAGGACACTTTTTATCCCGGAAAATTGTACGGTTCCTGTGGAATAACAACAAAACCTAATTCTGCAACGGCTGGGAACGTGACCAAAATATTTTTTTCCTCTAATGTCAGAGTTTATCAGACCGCCGAAGGACCTCTGAAATGGCTTAACGACTGCTATCAATCGATTACAACCAGGACAGAATATTTAACGTGCCCTCCGAAGCCCGGAAGCGCTCAGATGTTACGCCACTAAACGGTCACCCATCCAAGCGTATGCCGCTAGGAACGTTGGCTGAACTTTGGTGATCGATTAAGATCCCTCAGCCAAGCGCAAAAAGTAGTACGTAAGTACCCTTTTTTCTAAAGCTACAACTTGACGAAACTCACGTTTTGATTTTCATACATAGATTCTGGTAAGCGGAAATGTGGTAACTACGTAATAGTTGCACAGATACACTCCAAAAACAATACCCTACTTCTTGGCTGTCGGGTAAAAAAATATTTCCTTCCGTTTGGGTTGCCATAATCAGTTCAAAACCTAGGCAAACATAGTATAATTTTATTATTCTGTTTTCACATAAATGAATTGTCTTTTCCCGATTTATTTATTCGTGTATCACTGTAAAACTCAATTGTAACCGGTCGAAGCCGGGCCTGTTCGCTAGTGTATATATATATATAAATATATATATATTTATTTATATGTGCATACATATATATCTGACATGTCCTTTATGTTAAAGAATAGAGCGTGTTCCTATACAACTTATCTCAACATAGCCATTTTTTCAGGACAAATTGAAACAACGAGATGTCAATAATATGAGTAGCATTTTCGTCAATATATTCCTTAACATTATAGCCTCAGCGCCAAACAAATTTGGTACTGTTTTTCTTCTTGAAGACAATCTTTTTATTTTAAAAGCTGCGTTTTTTACCACAACTATTTTCGCGTTATATCAGCGTACAGAATTTGAAAACAATGACAACACTGAATCCCACCTCGATAAGGGAGACGGGGTTGCCATTACATCTACTAACGCACGTCGGCAACCCCAACTGTTTACTTACCGAGGCAACGACTTTGAAATTACATGCTCATCTTCTCGTAGCTACCTTATCCACATTGGGAACATTTGGGCGTCTCGGGAGGTGAACGCGAGGTGCGGATAAGTGGGGAGATACATATCCGCAACCAATAGCAGGATTTGCCTGAACCCAGCAAGCAGAACCTTCGTAAGGATAAACTGATCCCAGCGCAATCGGCTGAGATAGAACCCCCGCTATTCAGAGAGCTAGGACTTGTACTCCTGCTTAACCGAGCACATGCGGCAACACGTAACCATTTATTTTTACGCGCTATCCTGGAAACCACATTTCAGTGTTGATTCGACCCGACCCTTCACATTAAATTATGAACACTTCGTCGAAGCAGTTTGCTCATATTGATATAAGGAACTGCTGGACTGGTATTTTGGTGGTGAAAAATATTTTTGAAAGTGCTGTGCATATTTTTATTGCCTCTTATACCGCTTTCTTTTCCTCATATTTGTAAGGAAGAAAATGGTTATCACACATTATAATTCTTTTTAAATAATTATATTAACGTCGTACTGGGTAAGTTTATAACAGAATATAGTGAAAATATAGATTACGAATTGAAAGTATTTTTAATACATTATACTGTGCATTTGACAGTAAATTAATTAACGTATGGAAACGTAGAGCCAAACCCTTTTAGAATCTGCCAGTTAAACTAAAATAGAATGAGGCCATATACAACCCTGTGACCAACCGGTGGAATGCAGTTTATAAGATGCCTACACATTTACTGCTTATAACCAGTTATTTTGAATTTAGCTTTCGTTTAAAAACTACCTCCATAGGTGCTTGAGCCTGGTATACACTGTAACAGCAAACTCAGAGTAACTAATTTAGTTGAATATTGAGAATATTATTACTTTTAAAACTAACGTAGTTAGTTACGTTTAGAAATCTCTGTCAATGTAGATGGAATTTCCATACATGTAAAAATAATAACAATAAAAATATTACGATTTTTTTATTCACTAAAGCCTTGCAACGCTCGGTTTTTTTTTGACAGTTAATTGAAATAATGTGATAGTTTCACGGTCAGAATCAAATCATCTTGTCGTTTGGTTTCGAGCTGCTATGCGATTTCAGCACCCAAATAAGGAGAAAAACGGAAAACATCATACCTTTCCAATCACCGTCCAGCTGTAAGTAGGAAGCAAAAACTGTCTAATGAATGTTTGCAACGGTGCACTGTTGAATAGAAAACTAGAGAAGACGAAATGTATAAATATTTAACTCATTCGCTTAACTCTCACATCTGTTTCCATTTTCGAGGTCACTCTTCCACTCACGGCACCCTATATCTTAGGTTTTGTTTACATTAAAAAACAAAAATACTTCGCCATAATTTTAAACAACCACTGCTGTGTGAAATATGTTCCATTTACTTTACATAGCATCCAGTGACATTATAGCAATGATAAGCACTATTTTTTCACTTCCTATCTTTAGTGTTATTAAATATTTCAAAACTTTATATTATATAAAACTACTGGGCAGCAAGAAAACTCAACCAAAATGGTTCATCACGCTCCTAAGATAAGCAAACTGAAATAAAAAAAATTATAAAAAATAACAAATAAAACTATTATCATACACATCAAACCTTAATTGGTGATTGAATGTTCACTGGTAAATAAGCACTTTCGAAAGCTCTGCTTAGGATCTAATTTTCTAAACATTTTGTAATCTTCCACTATACACAAAGTTGACATTGTCATGGACCCGGTGACTTTATTCTTCCGTCGATTAAGTGTAACTGTGAGATCGTTAAGATGTTAATTGTGATTCTTCTGCACGTAAAACAAATCATAATTAAATTCTGTTTACACAAATTTCAACGCCACACTTATATGGTCTCTCTCATATAAGTTGGCGAGATTTTGACAGTCAGTGAGTGGCAAATTGACGTATACGTAACAAATAACGTGCCATTTGCAAAATCCTGTATCCGCTGATGCATGAACGGACGAAAATTAATATTGAGTTGGCTATTCTGACTGCACTGCCGGTGCACATCAAACAAGCAGAAAATACGCGGATAAGAAAGAGTTCCTAGATGAATGAATATGTTATATTTTGCGTGTTCACAAACCAGCTTTTATTAGTGTTATAAACTAAACTTCGTGCTAAATTAGTAATTTATATATGTTCAAAATGAAACGGACATTAAAACGATCCGTATTCAAATGAAAATGCAACTTAAAACATTGGAAGTTCTTTTTATGTCATACCTCCACTCTCTACACCTTCCATACATATTTGATATTAACTCCAAAAGCCTACAGAAATATCTAAGGGTAAAGTTGAATAATTTTTTCAAATAATTTGACGAAATATATTTAAAACTCTTGTCGTTTTGAGCCAATAAAGGGATAAATGTAAACTTTTACAAAGACGGAAACAAGAGGCAGGCCAAAGTGCTGCTACCTGTTGAGGTAGCTCACAACAAGCCCTACCACGCCATCTGTTACAACGCCCTTCCACGCTATGTGTAAGCCAGATCCCGAATTACGACCAGCCAGAAACCAAATATGGTTTTTTTGTTTAAAATAACAAATTTAAGAACAGATACAAATGGTTTTATTTGTCCGCCAGCTCTGTATAAATCTTTAAGTATTCCGCGTACAGCGATTTTTATTTCTAGTTATGTCTATTGAGCCGGTAATCGTTTTCGTTACGCTAATGTCCTTTACATGCAAAGTTCTCCCGCAAACTCAAATTTTTGTTGTTTTCGTGTTGCTGCTATTCTATATTAATAAAACGAAGGAAATGGGATGCGCGTGGGCAGTTTTGAAGAATTTTTACGTGCTGTTTAGTGTCAGTAATAGCAGAATAACTGCTTTACAAAAGTCGTTAGTAAGTTGTTTGTTGGCGAATGAAAAGTGCGTTGTCAAGCAAGTTTCCCGAATTACTTTCATTTCCAGTATTAAAGAATTATCTGTAACATCCAAAGGTTGATAAGTACTACAATTACCATCTCACAAATGTTAACCCAAATTTGTTGTCCGTAATAAATAAAAAAATTGGTTGCAAATATATTTTTTTTGCAAGGTTTTCTGTTTTTACTTTTAAAACCTACAGATTTTTTTAGACAGATGTGAGTCTATAAATTCTATAAGATTTGTTTAGCATAACAATGGAAAGTGGATTAGCTGACAGCGTGTTAATAAAATAAATATACAGCTGCCACTTTACGCACCAGCTGACGGCGAAAGGATACAAAAACGAAAAGTAAACATTGGCGTTACTTTCGTTGAACTGTCAAAATCTTGCCAAGTTACGTGAGACAGAGAGTAATACTATGTTTACACAAGGAACTTACTAAATTTCCTACATAGCTGCCATATTTGCTGAGAGTATGACAGTGAGTTCGTTAAAATGTATGCAGTTATTGGAAGGCAATATTTCAAAGTTTGACTGCAAAACTGTTTCGTTGATCACGGACCAGCTGTATTAGCCACGAAACAATACCAAATGAAAGTGAGTTAAGAAGCTGTTACTGACTGGTCAATCTACATCGTATTCGGTGGTATTCATAGTCATGCCTGGAAGGATGGGTCTATTTTAATATTCAAATGTAAACAAACGCGTTCATCACTGTTGACAATGTGAATGTGATGACAGTTGTGTTGGCGATGGGCGGTGTAATATTGGGGACATGGGCATTGCAGCTGTGATATATCGACCACGAAATAATATTTTTGAAATATTGCAACTGCTATATTGTCTAACCATGTAGAACAATATATGGCATATCGTGATATTAGCTATATGCGATGTTGGTGATTTTGCTATTTGGACGATACTGCAATTTATCTGTATCACAATATTTAAAAATATTTTTTTTATTAAATAGGAAATATGCTTATTGTTGTGCACTTGATATAAGTAGTTTGGCCTATGGCAATTTAGCGAAAAAATCAATACAGATACTGGTATTTTTGTATTTTAAAAGGAAGTACGAACAGTACTTTCTATGTAAATATGACCAGTACTTGGAATGTCAACACTTGCGATATAATAATGATCGATATTTGCGATGCCGATCGAGGTAGCGCAATGGTAAACACTGGACTCGCATTCCGGAGGACCCGGATTGAATTCCCAGTCTGGCCATCCTGATTTCAGTTTTCCATAGGGTTTTCTTAAATCACTCCAGGCAATTGCTGGGCTGGTTCCTTAATAAAAGCCCTGGGCAATTCCTTTCATATTCCTAAGTAAATAGTGTTCACTCACTAGGTAATGCCTAGTCGCCGTTCAGGGGCCGTCAAAATACCATATAAATAAAATAAAAGAATTTATAAGTGCGGGGTCATGGTGGCTGAGCGGTTAGACTGCCCGCCTCCTACACTCCCACGGGTTCAATCCCTGGCCGTGTCACTCCCGGATTTTCGCATGTGGGAATCGTGCTGGACGGCGGGTGTTTTCGGCGCTGCTCCATTCTCAACTCAATCACCCTCATCGGCTCTCAAGACCTAGCTGTTAAGAGCCGCCCAAATCTCTTCACTCACTCACTCACATTTCTAAGCTATTCTATTTGCTTTATCAATACAAGCGATATTTGCGATATATTGCCATCATATTTGAACACTTTCTGGAATAGATATATTACACCGATATCGATATGTTGAGCATGTTTGGAAACGTTGAAGAGTGTATATTGCACAGAGTTAATGCGCAAAATCGGTCGCGCTCATTCTTAGCCCGTGTGTGGTGCCGCAGGGAGCAGGCGGGCTCGCTGTAGTGACGCCTTAGACAATGCGCGCGATGTGGCGGAGTGTTTGCGCAATTTACGACCCGGCGCGGCGCGGCGCGGCGCGCATTACCTCCGTGACGGCTTTATGAAGCCACGTGAGCAACACATGCTAGCAATCGTTGCTGCGCACAGTAGCACCAGCGTCAACACGCTGCTTCTCGTCGCCACCGTCGTCGTGCAGCGAGCCATCTCATCTTCACCTCCTCACTAACCTCTAATATTAGTATTGGTTTTTAACTCTAGGAGGAATGTGCCCAAGTGTGGCTCCAGCAACGATGGTGTGAAAGTTTCTCTGTCATTGTCAACAGACTTCGCTCAGATAAAGCTTCATTGTTTCGTTACTTTTCTATCAAGATTTCGCATGGAACGTCGAAACAAACCGGTCTAAACAACGTGTACCTAAAACACACTGACAAATTTTGATACGTTATTCTGGAGGTGGAAATAGAAAGATTGAGATAGGCAACCCATGTACCACTTTAAATAACAAGAGTGGTAAACGCTTCCAAAGTTACAGAAAAAAATTACCGTTTATTGTCATATTTAGGAAACTGCTTGCGATACCGAAACAAAGTAATGGTTACTAATCATTTAAACCGTAATCATTAATAAAGTGAATGTCGTGTACGTGTAACCCACCCCACTCCCCTATAATGTTAAAAGAGGGCATTGCTACCCTTATTTCTGCAAAACTTATTACGTTACAAGGACAATTCACTATTTTTGCTAGAGATTATGAAATGTCAGCAAAATTAACATACATGTATTTTGAAAAAATGTCTAACTCACGCTCTTTTCAAATAAAAATTACATGTTTGGTTTCAGAGAGTGTTACGGCCTGCCAGGTAGGTAACCAGGTAAGGGGAGTTTACATTTTAATGACATTTACTCTCTTAATAATTACGGTTAAAATAATTAGTAATCATTACTTTGTTTCTGTCCCGCAAACAGTTTCCTAAATATCACAATAAATAGTAAATTTGCTCAAACTTTGGAAGCATCTACAGTTCTTACTATTTGACCTGGACCATCGGGTACCTATCTCAAGATTTATAATTCCACCTCAGGGATGACTTATCAAAATTTGTTGGTATGTTTTAGATACACGTATATTTTTGACATCGATGTCACATCTATTGAAAATCATCTATGGTCAATAAAAATCAACAAGAAAACATCGATGGTAAAACACCAAACAACCCAACTTCCATCAAAAGATGTTTCGAAAATATCGAACATCGATCGATAGTCATCCCTAGCCCAATGTACAAACCTATAATTATTATGTTTGAATAATAGGGATGGCACATCGACACCAACCTATCGATGTCTAGCTTCGATATCACATCAAATGAAAACCATCGATGTTCGTTAAACAACATCGAACCTTTAACAATCGATGTTTCAAAAATATGAACATCGATGGCCATCCCTAATCAAGATGTTACAAGAACTTGGCAATACATCGACGAAATGTTTCGTGAATAAATATAAGAAAAAATTTGTATGATAACTGAAATAAACGGTATGGGTTGTACACCCTGTTAAATATGACAAATCATTTCCTTCTTTGGGACCCATTAAACTCGGGAGTAGTGTACTAATGAGACTTTTAGTACAGGCATCAGCCAGAGGATGTAGGATTTTTCCGCCATCTTGTAAGGCGTGGCCGGCAGCCATGTTGGTCGACAGCCATGTTGGTCGGTGCCGTCCGCCATATTGGTAGGCATCACAGCCAGGGATTGATGCCATGTTGGACGTTCGTCCACCTGTTATCCCTAGAAATTAGTATAATTAAAAAAATTATTTTAATAAAAAATGTTTTAATAAAAAATTATAAATAATTGAAAAGTATCGGTTTGCAGACTTGGATTTTTTAATAATCATATCGGTTTAGAGTGTCATTGCAAATCACAATTCCATTAAATAAATAAATTATTTTATAAAAAAAAATTTACTATATTAGCCTGCCACTTTGATATCCAGTGCATCAGGGGACGTATAGATCCCCCCTGCTCCCTCTCGAAAAGCCCGTAACTAAAAAATATTGTTCACACACCAACACCCTACCCCTCACCTCCCTCTCCTACCCCCAACCCCTCTTACCAGCCTCACCTTACCTGACGTCCAACATATGACACTTGCCTCACACCACATACATTTTTAAAAAATAATTTTAAATTAAAACTATACGACAAAGACTTGTGCGGTGACACACATGACCATAGTTACATACACACACATACTCTACTTGCATAAATAGTGACATACAGAACAATTGTTAGACTAGTCACTCTTTCCCACACCCACTACATATCTACAAATACAATTGTGCGTTGACACACATACTTAAATAAAAATATTTATATACAAACATGTGCCCTACTTGAATAAATAGTGACATACAGAATATTTGTTGGATCAGCCTCACTCTCCTGCTCACCATTACATATATACCAGTACAGACATGATGGTATTGGAAATTTGTGTGTTTAAACTAATACTCGACTTGTGACATACAGAACACTTGTTAGGCCAGCCTCTCTCTCTCTCACACACACACGCTCTACATATACTACATATTTGCAATTATGGACATGATGACATTTGTATTACATTAAACAAACACACAATGGTGCGTATGTGTTTAAACATATACTTAAAAAAAACCAGCCTCTCTCTATCTCTCACTACATAATCTACTTATACTGAAATGTAAACCTATATTTTATATTCATTATAACACCTAATGGAATGTGTGTGTGGTTACACTTATACATGCATAAAAAAACTAAATATCATACGGACCACATATTAGAGGGCGTCGATCAGGCAGTTCATAAGTCTGCGCAGGTGCTCCTTAACCACAAAGGCGGGCATTGTAGTGAGTTCTGGCATAACTACTGCTGCTGCTGGCAGATGTGGCTGTGCAGAGGAAGTTGACCACGCATACAGCAAATGGTAAATGCATCGTCGTCGTTATCTTCACGAACAGGCACAGCTATGACCACCGCAGTGGTGCAGGATGTCTCGTCATCATTGCGACGTCTGCGGACGACTCGGGGATGTCTCCACTGCACCGGAAGCGACGACAACTCAGCCGACTTGGCAACGTCCGAGACAATCATCTTCGCAGTCCTCTTGCGTCTTGATGTTGATGATGACGTCACAGGCATGGAGACGACGGCCGGCAGCTGCTTAGTCCGGTCGTCGATGTTGGGGACAGGAACTGATTCTGGAGCTGCTGGCTGTGGGACCACATCCTGTGGGGGCTGGGTCTGCTGCAGCTAACACATAACCTAGCACGTGGAATGCCACTGCATCGTGCAGACATGTGACAGCAAGGACTTCATTATCAGTGCGAGGCAGTGGCATGTCCTCTTGCATGTAGAACATGGCACACTTGTCATACGACGAAACTCGTGTGCCGACAGACAGTGCATTACACTATCGCTGTCCTCCGTGTATGTCCGCTGCATGTCGCCAGCCTGGTACGTAGACATGATGCTACTGGTATAGTATGTATATTCGGGGTCGAATGTTGCCATATTTTACCAGAGTACTACTGATGCTGACGAGCGGAATATAAGGGTCTTATATTGTTCACCAATGTGTGTGTGTGATAGGGGATGTGACATCACTGCTATGTAAAAACCTTGGCTAATAGTCCCAGAATGTGTGCAACAAGGGCACAGGTAGCCTCCATACACCGGCACTGGCTGCGACATGTTAGTTCTCCCTGGATGGTCATGCATAAGTTAATTATTATATTTATTTATGTACACAGTAGACCTCGGTCACGCCGGGTAGGATCCATATGATTCCACAGTCTTCCAGTTTAGTTGTATATATGTGTCCTGTATACTCTTGAGTCCACCGGCAGATCGCACCATCGTCTATGTCGCGTAGGACAAAGTCCACTTTCTTGTTCCCAGGATGCTGTTCCGTAATAACTTCAAATTCTGCATGCACTGCGAGAATGTTTCCACTTGCAGGTAACTGACTGTTTAGTCGGAGATTACCAATGGCACACCCATCGTATTTGTGGCATATTAGACACTGTCTGTGGAAATTATCATAGGCATCATGATATACCCACATATGATTTTCACCATCTCATACCTGTGCTTGCT
The DNA here is from genome assembly GCA_002778355.1 of Clitarchus hookeri. Classification (NCBI taxonomy): domain Eukaryota; kingdom Metazoa; phylum Arthropoda; class Insecta; order Phasmatodea; family Phasmatidae; genus Clitarchus; species Clitarchus hookeri. Next base: position 73,454 of record NQII01003866.1, on the reverse strand, counting down.
CGTATTACAGCTCTGGTTTAAATACCACTCGTCTATAACCAATGAAGTACCAATCGTACATGTTCACATTTACCGGCCAGAACTGTACATAGTTACATTTGCCGCACGTATTATTTATGGTGATGGTGGTTGTCTACTGAAGGCTGTGCCACTGCTGACTGCTGCCAAGATGTAACGCTCGTTGCTTCTTATAAGTCTGTGATCGCATACTCATATTACTGTAGCCAAGTAAACTTCACACGTAAGTAGATAACACATTGTCTTCCATGTAACCGCTTTATGCTTCATAATGGTCGTGTGATGTTCACCAGTACAGTTCTCAGTCCAACAGGTAATTACACCATTGTGAGGATGATACAGCTCATATGCAATTGACTGCATAATCCACACCTGATGTATATTCTCTTCATTTGCACGAGCCAGTATATCAATGATGGTGCAAGACACCTTCGTGTCTGGACACAGGTAATACACAGGAAACGCAACAACACTGCATGGTGTCTAGTATAAGACGAAACATCCCTCTTCACTCCAGTTTGGATACAACCAGTGTTCGAGACCATTGCAGCTTTCCACTTGCTCAGGCAGTCCAGGAGGTTTGAAGTGAACACAGCAGTCCCCAGTCATATCATCACCATACTTGATCATGCTTTGCAGATTGAATGTTGTGTACATGTTTGACATGTATGTGTTTAGAGAACTAGAGTTCTACTGAGGTAAGTTGCTGTTTCTTCCGCACACACACACACACACACACATTACAAGAATTCCAGCATGTGCATATTTCTGCCATTACCGATAGGCTTTATGCCACCATATGATATGTGCACCATAGTCTCGTTAAGCAGTTTTATGTCAGTCTCCAATNCGTTAAGCAGTTTTATGCCAGTCTCCAAGGTCAGTTGAACGTAGCATGTAGGTAAATGTATCTGGAACTCTCAATTTAACATTCATGCCATGTGCTTGCCGTAGGATTTATCTACTGACTGGAAATGCATTGCCTTGTTCCACTTCCCAATCACCAAGTCCGACAGTAGCCTATACTGTGTGTTACATTCAGCTTCGCTATAAGCCCGTCTATTATGTCAGCTAGTACTCGCGTGTAAGGAAGCGAGAGAGCGCAAGGTATAAGCATGCACGCAGGGAATTCAGAAATAGTACTGTGGTTTAACCTCATCACCGGGTCGGTATTTATATAGCCTGGTGTTAGACGAAAGAAAAAATGCAATTACAATTCCTTCCCCCTCCACGGTGGTATTTGCCATCATCGTCGTGTTCCATACTCCGCGTCCTTTGCAGCAGTGCATTCAAGCACGGACATGCCATGCCTAGTCTGCACGCATCACAGTCGTCTTTGATTTTCGTGTACCGAGCTTTCAAGGTTTTTAATTATGGGCAGCTCTAATCAGACTGCATATCGCATAGTGTTACGTTCGTATCGCAATAAATGCTCAACCATCTCTTCTGTGCAAAACCGGNTAATCAGACTGCATATCGCATAGTGTTACGTTCGTATCGCAATAAATGCTCAACCATCTCTTCTGTGCAAAACCGGCCACGAAGACTACACCTTCTGCCTCCACAGTCAACATAAGGGTGAGTATGACATGTATTTTATCGTATTCTCTTTCACCCTCGTGCCAATTGAGACAGTGATAGTGATTTTCCAGCCAAATATTCGTTACCTTACTTTCCTGTCGAGCATCCTCCATGGAAACGGAGGTAGAAATGTGTATGTCGCTAAGCTACCATCTATATACACTATGCAGATGTGCTTAATAATGAACCCGCACTGTGAGATGCAGCCCTGAACATTCGCGAACATTACTGTGGTATAATTACGACTGTACTAAATGTGCTAATTACGTTAGTATTTCATCTACTCTGTCGCGAACATTGTACGTTACCAGCCTATCACGAAATATTAATGCATATGCCTGACTATTGGCCGGGAAATCCTCTGCAGCGGCAATTTCAATCCTGCAGTCGACTACAGCAGACTTTAGCCTATCATCCTGTTTGCTAAAGTCAAAGACTAGCAGGGGGGCAGTGTTCATGAATTCCCCGGATTCTAGCATCGGCAACTGTGTTTACCCAAAGTTAGATCTCTGAAAGTCGGCATGCATTCTATACGGTACCATAAACATACCATTCGTGGATTCTGTGTTTTAATCCTCATATGGTTAACACTCAGAGTTGAGGAATGCCTTCACATTCTTTATGTTCCCATGATCGAATTTCGAGCGATCTGCACCTAAGACATATTGTTTGCCCATCTGAAATGCATTATTATGTAGCATGGTTTCTTGCTTGTGAATTTAGTTTTGACATTCCAATTTATGCCCATGGAGCCCAGTACACTCTGGTATTTTTCTAAACTCCATGTACGAAACACAATATCGATGTTCCTGCATTTCTCTGCATATTTCAACAATTTCACGTGCTCTGACAGTTTTACCTGGACATGTGGGGAAGTAGCCATTCAATGGATCGTATCGACAGTGACGTGACTTCCGGTGCAGCAGTAGTATCTAGGACTGCGTTCGTTTATGTGTTGGCTAAGAGAATAACTTGCTCCTGCTTGGAATTAATAATTATGTGTCTGTAGTCTTCGGCGAACCCTAGTAGTATGACTAGCTCAATACATACTTAAAATTTCCCACCATTGTATACAGTAACCATAAAATCCTCTTCGATACCCCAGTCTGCCATTTAGTTGCAGGATGTTGGTTGTGCGTCAATGAAAGATAATTTTATGGTGACTGTAATTCCAACATGTCTCGTAGCATCCACTTCATATCCATCAGCTCATAAACGATTCTATTTGTCATGTGCAGTATAGCATTTCTGACGATTCTCGTTGTCGCAGGTACAGCACCACCAGCTTTCTTAATCGTCCCACAGAACCTCAAATATGAATTACACGGCACGGTGTATATATCTCGGTGTTGTACAGGGATTCGAATCTCGGGAGAGAGTATATATGGCCCTGGCAGATAGAGCATGTATTTGTGGATTTCCAACTTGGCGATCGCATCATCGAAGCCCGCTGAAACATCTACATTTAATATATCCATGTCCATATTTGTTTACCGACAGTCCCAATCTTCTAAGTAAATTCACATTGTCAGATGTTAACACGCTGGGTGCTCGCCTCGTACTGACTTCCAGTTTGGTATTGTAAGCTGCTTTCGTGAACTTTGTATTTGTTCCTTTAAATTTCATACCCATCTTTGCGTAAATACAGGCGTTCTGTTATTTCCTCCCCTCGGAAATTAATCAAACGACTGTCTTGTTCTACTATACAGACGACGACTTCNCCCTCGGAAATTAATCAAACGACTGTCTTGTTCTACTATACAGACGACGACTTCCTTTGCACTCTCCATGATGACCGGTATATAAATGGGCATTCTTGGCACTTCAACCACCTTAAAGCCAGGAGGTAACAATACGGAAAATTCATGTAGTGTTTGGCTGGGCTTAACGTTGAGATATNTTCGTGAACTTTGTATTTGTTCCTTTAAATTTCATACCCATCTTTGCGTAAATACAGGCGTTCTGTTATTTCCTCCTCTCGGAAATTAATCAAACGACTGTCTTGTTCTACTATACAGACGACGACTTCATTTGCACTCTCCATGATTACCGGTATATAAATGGGCATTCTTGGCACANTCTACTATACAGACGACGACTTCCTTTGCACTCTCCATGATGACCGGTATATAAATGGGCATTCTTGGCACTTCAACCACCTTAAAGCCAGGAGGTAACAATACGGAAAATTCATGTAGTGTTTGGCTGGGCTTAACGTTGAGATATGATCCTGTAACAGAATTACATTTTATTCGCGTCATACTTGTTCACGAATCCGAGCATTGCAGCAAGTGTGTTGTTATCTGCGAAGTCTATCAGAGCAGTACGATAAATCTCGCTGTGCAGCATATTAGTGTTACCTCGTAGCACCAATGTCACTTCCATCTCCAATACGCACTTAAGGTACTCACCTTTATCTGCATTGTCATACAAAACTGTGGATACATGCGCCTCCCCTCTCTTGCCATCCTCCTTGACAGCAAAACATAGAATTGCATTCATCTAGGTTCGGTACAGAGAAGCAGGTTTGAAAATCTATGAGCTCAATGGACCATGTCCCATCCAGGTTCAGCAAAGGAATAGAATGGAGTGTAATTCCGACCTATTGCCCGACATAATCAGGGTTATGGACATGACTGATGCTTACAAGTAGTGTGTCCCCATAAAATATAGTTTTTTTTGTTTGTTGTTTGTATATCTGCCTTTAAAGGAAACGCAGACATAATTGACCACAGTTCCATTATTGTAACAGTTGCTGTCTTCGTAGTTATAATATATTATCATGCCTCTCAAATGTGTTTTCAGTTCTTGTGGTGCCCTTAAATAACCGTAGCTGTCTAAGTATTCTGCCATATTCCCACACCTTTTATATATGGTCAAATGAGTACCTGGTGCACGACTGGTTCTCCACTTATCTTGGACTAGGCAGCAGGCAGTTGCACATGAACACACCTAGGATGTTTGTTATTTTTAATTTGCAGGCAAACTTTTGTATTTCTATTTTTGAGAGTGGGCAACTAGGCAGTGGCTTTAAGACCGACTCCTTCGCTTGTTATTTCGTTTTCTCTTTCCCNATATTTTTGAGAGTGGGCAACTAGGCAGTGGCTTTAAGACCGACTCCTTCGCTTGTTATTTCGTTTTCTCTTTCCCCCACTGTCACCTCCACAGTACGAACGAAGGTACAGGTGGCCCCAATTTTTTTTTACCTCTAACAAGCGCTTCAACATGTCAGTTGTGTTGAAATGCTTCTGTCAACTGCTTATTTTCTTCCTTAGCTGTGTTCAGTGTACTTGCTATACAACTTGCACCTTCGATAAGGCTGCCGAGGACGCCGAGTGCTGGCAGAACGAAGGGACAGATGCCTCCTTGCTTTGTGAGGTTTACTCTGTGTATTTCCCAGTTTTTTCTTTCTTTCAAACTGGAAACCCTTTTCCCTCTTGAATTTAGTATTCATAATATTGGACATGCCGCAGGCAGCTAGATGTTCACTGAGTTTGGATTTGGGTGCTCTAACTATCGACTAGACTCTTTCGGCGAAAAAAATGTCTAATGCATGCCTATATTCCAACTTGCTACTGGTCGCATAGGAGATGTTGTGTTCCTTGTTTTNTTCGGCGAAAAAAATGTCTAATGCATGCCTATATTCCAACTTGCTACTGGTCGCATAGGAGATGTTGTGTTCCTTGTATGCTTTGTCCAACAAATTGACTGGGACATCGCCATACTTCAATCAACTTGCTAGATGTGTGCCAAGCCCAGAGTATTTGTAGCCAGGATGTCTGTAAATACTGTTAGTTTTACTCTTACGTTACATTATGTCATATTCAAACAAATTGGTCGCCACACCTACTTAAAATGTTTGTTTTGCAGTGTGTGGCCATCCACTTCACCCGACCTCAAACTTGGCCATCCATATCACCCAGACCTTGGGCGCATGGTTGCACAGGTGAACTATCTCAACAGGTATCAAACATGGTCGTGATACCATAAGTATCGGTGATTTACCTGTTCATGTATCAGTTCAATGATAATTGTGCCACAGACCACCACATTTCCTGTTCGCATCACAACTGTTGACGAAACTATCTCCTGCGAATCACGTCAAGGGAAGCTGCTGCCAAACACTGTGCGAGGTATCATAGCAGGACCGAGCAACTGTGGAAAGACATGTGTGCTTCTTAGTTTTTTAGAGGAACCCAATAGTCTTCGGTTCGAGAATGTTTACCTTTTCTCTAAATCTCTGCAACAAGAAAAGTACTAATGACTAGCGCAAATACTTCAAGCTGTAGATGGCCTGCACTATTTACCATATAGCAACAATGAAGAAGTTGTGCTGCCAGGTGATGCTTTGCCAAACTCTGTGTTTGTTTTTGATGATGTGGCATGTGAGAAGCAGTCCACCATGCAACAGTATTTCATCATGGGCCTCCATGTAGCAGTGGATTAAATTTACCTGTGTAAAGTCTATTTACATATGCCTAAACAACTCCTGTCCGGCAATATTACCTTATTATATTCCACNTACTTCAAGCTGTAGATGGCCTGCACTATTTACCATATAGCAACAATGAAGAAGTTGTGCTGCCAGGTGATGCTTTCTTTGCCAAACTCTGTGTTTGTTTTTGATGATGTGGCATGTGAGAAGCAGTCCACCATGCAACAGTATTTCAGCATGGGCCTCCATGTAGCAGTGGATTCAATTTACCTGTGTAAAGTCTATTTACATATGCCTAAACAACTCCTGTCCGGCAATATTACCTTATTATATTCCACNAAATTTACCTGTGTAAAGTCTATTTACATATGCCTAAACAACTCCTGTCCGGCAATATTACCTTATTATATTCCACATGGATGCCCCGAATATCGAAACTCAATGGAATGGGGGAGCAAATTGGTGGCAAGGTTCTTCAGGCATTTGCTACAAATAGAGATACAGAACTGAAAGCATTGATGGAGAGTGTGGGAAAACTTTCCGCCTTAGACAAAAGCTCATGACTGTGGATGATGGCCTCGTGTGGTCGGCTGCATTGCGTGCTAAATTTGAAGGTCAATATAACAAATTGACTGTGGTGGTGAGCAAACTATCTGCTTTAATGATAGGCTCAAGGCTATGGAAGACAGGTTGTTAACCATGATTGTTCGTGCCTTGTTCGATATGTATTCCGATGACGAGTTATGGATTAGTTGCAAGAACATTCGCGATACCATAACTCATCGAATAAGAAAGTCTGAATTATATTTCACGAACCTACTCAAACTTACAGAAGAAGTGGTCATAGGCCCAATCCAAATGCTGCACTTAAATGAGTGTGTGTGTTATATATACTATTTACATCCTGCTCACTTTTTTAATTAAATGACTGCTGATGCCAAAGATTTACATCACATAATTGAAAGTGTTCGTAATAAGTATTTACTGGCTATGCATGCGTACATGGAGCACAGTGCTACTTTGGGAGAGATTTTCTGGCCGATCACATCGTGGCTAGATGATTTACAACAAAAGGTTGCGCCTGCTGCTGAAATGAAGAAAAACCAGATATTGAACCCAGGGCAGCGAGGAAGCACAAGTTACTTCTGGAACATACTGCAGCTGATACAGATGATGATTTACTCTTGGCCGCAGCACCACCATTCCCAATCACCTGTTACTGTACACACCAAGGTATAATGATGGAACATGTGGTGATTAGAGGCGAAATAATAAATTGTTCTTGGGGAACAGGGAAATTTTTTTCTGCCCGATGATTTTATACATATTGGTAACGAAGCAATGCGTGTATCTCCAGGTCTCTGAATTTTTAATTAAGTGTGCACCTGGCTAGTACTCATGTGAGGCATTTCGCCAATACAAGAGCTTACTTACCCTTATGAGTGTGCATTTAGCAGACAATGCCTCTTACAGNCATGTGAGGCATTTCGCCAATACAAGAGCTTACTTACCCTTATGAGTGTGCATTTAGCAGACAATGCCTCTTACAGAAATGCTTATATGGACAAGATATACCCTAAGTTCGCATAATCGTTTTATGTGTATCTGGATGTTGACATAGTGACTGGCTTGGGTCTGGCATCGAAACTGGATGGAGGAAATTGACTTGAGTATGTTTATTGGAATTATTCTAATGAGCTCATACCATGTTTACAACTGCTATGCTCTGTACCAGGTAAGGTGGCCAGATTCTGACAGATCTGCGAAAGTAGCACCACTGTTTACATCTGACTACATCTGACTACGCATCCTTCCGCCATCAGCTGATCGGCCACATGGCAACGATGTTGTTTATTTTCATGCTGTCATTATCAGCCGATCCCCTTGTCAATGTACTGTTCGTGGGACATTTTAGGCAAACTTGCTACTCAGAAATACGTAGCTGCGTTTGTAGTTACAGCAATGTGTACATAAATCATTAATCAGTAAAATATGTAAAAGGACAAAAATTTAATAATTTATTTAAAATTAAGTAACTACAAAACATTTTTATGCTAAACTAATTTTAAAATATTTAAGATTGACGTCTGCCTAAAAAAAATGAGTAGGTTTTAAAAGTAAAAATACAAAATTTTGCAAAAAATTTAATATTTGTTATTTCTCTTTTATTTGTCCGAGACAGTGAATTTGAGATAACATTTGCGAAACTGTACTTGTAGCTATTATCACACGTTGGACATTATAGCTAATATATTCTATTTGGAAATATGTGACGTGAAATAACGATAGAATTTCTTAACAACTATTCAAGTGTGTCCAAATTTCTTCGGAAACAAGGAAATGGATTTTCGGAGAACAATATGGCGTATAATTTATGTAGATAAAGGATTACCTGCCAAATCAAAATCACTGTACAAGAAATATAAGTTACTTTAAAAATGATGCAGAGCTCGCGAAAAATAAAACTATTGGTATATGTTCGTAAATTTATATATGTCGCACCCTGAATGCTTTTTNCATGTGAGGCATTTCGCCAATACAAGAGCTTACTTACCCTTATGAGTGTGCATTTAGCAGACAATGCCTCTTACAGCAATGCTTATATGGACAAGATATACCCTAAGTTCGCATAATCGTTTTATGTGTATCTGGATGTTGACATAGTGACTGGCTTGGGTCTGACATCGAAACTGGATGGAGGAAATTGACTTGAGTATGTTTATTGGAATTATTCTAATGAGCTCATATCATGTTTACAACTGCTATGCTCTGCACCAGGTAAGGTGGCCAGATTCTGACAGGTCTGCGAAAGTAGCACCACTGTTTACATCTGACTACGCATCCTTCCGCCATCAGCTGATCGGCCACATGGCAACGATGTTGTTTATTTTCATGCTGTCATTATCAGCCGATCCCCTTGTCAATGTACTGTTCGTGGGACATTTTAGGCAAACTTGCTACTCAGAAATACGTAGCTGCGTTTGTAGTAACAGCAATGTGTACATAAATCACTAATCAGTAAAATATGTAAAAGGACAAAAATTTAATAATTTATTTAAAATTAAGTAACTGCAAAACATTTTTATGCTAAACTAATTTTAAAATATTTAAGATTGACGTCTGCCTAAAAAAAATTAGTAGTTTTTAAAAGTAAAAATACAAAATTTTGCAAAAAATTTAATATTTGTTATCTCTCTTTTATTTGTCCGAGACAGTGAATTTGGGATAACATTTGCGAAACTGTACTTGTAGCTATTATCACACGTTGGACATTATAGCTAATATATTCTATTTGGAAATATGTGACGTGGAATAACGATAGAATTTCTTAACAACTATTCAAGTGTGTCCAAATTTCTTCGGAAACAAGGAAATGGATTTTCGGAGAACAATTTGGCGTATAATTTATGTAGACAAAGGATTACCTGCCGAATCAAAATCACTGTACAAGAAATATAAGTTACTTTAAAAATTATGCAGAGCTCGCGAAAAATAAAACTATTGGTATATGTTCGTAAATTTATATATGTCGCACCCTGAATGCTTTTTTTTTGTAGCTGGTAATGCTTCAGAAAATTTCCGATAGGTAGCACCCACATCCTGTCTGGAGCGAAGTCTGAACTTCNTTTTTGTAGCTGGTAATGCTTCAGAAAATTTCCGATAGGTAGCACTCACATCCTGTCTGGAGCGAAGTCTGAACTTCTTATTTTGCTCAATAGGTAGCGTATTTTTAAAGTTGACTGTACTTTATTACTGGCTCGGAACGACACGAATTTGAAATATATTTCGTCAAATTATTAGAAAAAATAATTCAACAATATTATGCAATATTTCTGTATGCTTTTGGAATTAATATCAAGCACTTAAGGAAAGTGGGGTTAGAGAGGAAGATAAGACATGAAAAAAGATTTTGAAATTGCAATTTATTTGGATAAGGATCGTTTTAATGTGCCTGTCATTTTGAACACCTATACATTTCTACTTTAGCACGAAGTTTAGTTTCTAACACTAAAAACCGCCGTTTTATGACCATGTATAATAAAATGTATTTATTAATCTAGGAACTCTTTCTTATCGCGTATTTTCTGCTTGTGTAATGTGCGTCGGCATTGCACTCAGAATACCCATGTAATATTAACTTTTGTTCGTTCGTGCATCATCCGATACAGGATTTTGTAAATGGCACTTTGTTTGTTTCATATACTTCAAGTTGCCACTCACTTACCATCAGATTCTGGCCAACTTATATGAAATGTAGTATAGTTGCATCTCAACAGGCTGGCAATAGTTCCAACACAAACGAGATAGTGAATATTTTAGAACTGCATGAAGGTGGGTACATATATAAAAAACAAAAATGTCTCGTGCGCAGATCGCTGACGAGCTCCACAGGTCTGTACATCATATAAACCAAGAAGAAAAATACAAGTATTTGGGCTGAAATATCTATACCAGGCTGACCTAATTGTGATGATACAGTATGCATCTGTTGATAAAGGCTTCATAAATCTTGACCATCATAGATAGTTACAGCATGTATGCATGGGCTGTTCCAGTTCGTTGGAAACATGGGTGTGATGTTAGCAATGCAGTGAAGTCTGATTTGCANGCATGTATGCATGGGCTGTTCCAGTTCGTTGGAAACATGGGTGTGATGTTAGCAATGCAGTGAAGTCTGATTTGCAAGACAAAGGAACCCCTAAGCATTTATAGACTGATATGGGGCTAGAATTATTCAATCCTATGTTTTGGGCACTGATGGTACTGCTAGGCATGATACATTATAGTACGCATAGTGGTATGAAGGAATCCATCGTGATATGGTTTAATTGTACTTTGAAGACCATTGTGGCAAGAATTTTTGTTTCAGGGAAGTTACAAGTGGCTGGACATATTGTCTCACCTGTTAACATCATACAATCACTGAGTACATCGTACTATACATATGAAGCCACTGATGTTAATGATAATTCTTTTGCTGCAAACAGTGAANAGTATGCATCTGTTGATAAAGGCTTCATAAATCTTGACCATCATAGATAGTTACAGCATGTATGCATGGGCTGTTCCAGTTCGTTGGAAACATGGGTGTGATGTTAGCAATGCAGTGAAGTCTGATTTGCAGGACAAAGGAACCCCTAAGCATTTATAGACTGATATGGGGCTAGAATTATTCAATCCTATGTTTTGGGCACTGATGGTACTGCTAGGCATGATACATTATAGTACGCATAGTGGTATGAAGGAATCCATCGTGATATGGTTTAATCGTACTTTGAAGACCATTGTGGCAAGAATTTTTGTTTCAGGGAAGTTACAAGTGGCTGGACATATTGTCTCACCTGTTAACATCACACAATCACTGAGTACATCGTACTATACATATGAAGCCACTGATGTTAATGATAATTGTTTTGCTGCAAACAGTGAGNATGTTAATGATAATTCTTTTGCTGCAAACAGTGAACAATGCATAGAAGAGGGTAGATACTCGGAGGCCAAGAGGTCACATCAGTGACTAAGTTAGCATTTCTCAAGACAAGGAAACATTTTCCAAAGGTTATGAACTGATATAAAGCACTGAAGTATAAATGATTTTCAAGATTCGCCATTACGAACTAAGAACCTATTATCTTGACACTTAGATGTCACTTTTTTTTCAAGGACCTTTTTTACGATCATGAGATACAGCTTTCAAGATTCCCCAATATCTATTTTGTTGAAAAAGTAATTTGGTGGTCGGGCAATCGACTACTTGAAAAGTGGCTTGGTTTCCATTCCCGATACAATAGTTCGATACACTGCTTTGCAATTACCGATGGGTAATTGGATGCTGTATTACAAGAGCATGGGAGATGGCTGTTTGAATGTATTTTATGTAACCTACCGTATTTTTGAAGAAATTATTTAAATCAACTTTATTTATAATTTTCTGTGTTTTTTTGTTGTCATTTCCTGTACTTGAAGTCAGACAAGTGCATGTATTAACTGGGACAGTACCCCTTCTCACACCTCGGGGCGAGGGGGGGATTAAAATATTTCTGCTCTGGTGGGAAGGGCTTGGCTGTGGCACAGGGGAAGGATCCCATCTCATGGCTCGAGGCAGGGGAGGATTGGCTGTGACCCAATGATTTTTCAATTGGAGAGGTGGTGCTTTTTGCGTGTGTTTGATAAATACATGTGTGTTGGGGACGATGTAGCAGCTGTGTATGTCTCTGGCATTTTTTGTACGGATGGTGGCATTTTCGGGTATCCTGTAATGTTTCTTCTTTGAAAAGAATGTGCTTTTGTGTTTGCGAGAAATGAATATACTCGTTGAGGCATTGGTGTATGCAATTGTATGTCTCGTATTTTTTGTGGTCCACTGCTCAACCACCATACAGCCTTGATACGATGGGTTGGCCTTTTTCGGATTTAATGGCCGAGCATCACCTTGTTTTTTTTTTTATCTCGGCTGAGGTACATAGCTGGATTCTTGGCTATAATTAATTCCTCTTGTGGAAAGCTTCACCAACGTGTCGGGACTGGGGGATTTTTGTAGGTATGTATGTGCGGGGTCTGTGGTGCACTTGATTTTATGTGTATGATTTAATACCATGGCTAGTTGTTACAGTGCTGTGATGAATATGGCTTTTGCACAGCTGGCTTGCATTAATTGATGTATAGGCCCATGTGTGCGGGGTGTGATGTGTGACTTGCTGATGCAGTATCCTCAAGGATCGGTTTACTTTGCAGGGCCCGTGAAGAAAAAATGGCTAAGCGACTTACGCGAAAATGAATTGAAAATCTTCGATGTGCAGCTCGAGTATCGCTAGCCTTTGCTGCAAAAACTGGCGAAAATTTTCGACTACCAGCAGCTGCATGTCTGCGACAGGTCAGAACCTGACCGGACATGCATATGGAATAATGCACAGATGCTGCGCAAATGGTGTGCCTTTTCCTTGGACCACGAATCTGCTGCCAACGACTAGAAAAGTCATCACTCCGACAATGAACAGAGACTGAGTTGTATTGTTATGGCATTTATATATTTATCTGTAAAAAAAATTGTGTGTATAAAACCACTTAAATGTCGTATTTTTACCCTATCTCGTTAGATTATCATTTTTTTAAAGAAACTTTAGAAAAAAAAAACAAATCCTCATACTTCTTTAACTACATAACCTTTTTATGTGTTTGTGTAAAACTGATGTAGGTTGTATTCGCACAGCTGGACCTGGGAATTTACACATGCAGTGTGTCGGATGGATAGAAAAGGGAGGGTGAGGCAAGAAGAGAAGAGAGGGGTGTTCTATCGGTATAAGTAATGGCTCCTTATAGAGCATCAGCAGTTCGTCGACAAAAGTGTGGAGATATGTATAATCTCATATATATTTTACAGTTGACATAATATTCAGTATCTGTGATATCGTTGGACATTCCATAGCTAATACGATCTACAGCCATTCCATGGACTTCTTCGTGTGTGGTACCAGCAGTGCCATCGATTTATTCGGGTGGACTGCCTACAATAGCACCATTGCCGACTGCTGTGGGCATGGTACCAGCAGTGCCATAGATTTAATCCTCTTCAGTCATATCATCTGCATCTACAGCCGAGGTCCCTATGTGTCTACTGGAATTTCCAGGGTATTTGGGAATGTTTGACACTGGGACTGCAGAAGTGTCATCTAGTTATTCAGCTAAGGTAACTGCATCGCCAACTGGGCCATAAATGTCTATTCCAGAAAATACTGTATGGCCAACCACCTCTGCTGAACCATTCCGACATTATGAGTGTCGCTTATGTGAAAAAACCTTTGCGAGCAGCAGCAGTAGTGTTCATCGAGATGAGAGGCATGGCTGTACAAAGAGCCCCACCCAAATAAGGCACATGTGTACCAAGTGTGGTGTGTCGATTTCACGNATGAGAGGCATGGCTGTACAAAGAGCCCCACCCAAATAAGGCACATGTGTACCAAGTGTGGTGTGTCGATTTCACGAATGGATGCTCTAATGGTGCATATGAATATGTGCAAGGGGTATTCCTCCAATTAACACACAGGATGGACCTTCACAGTTATCGACATATGTTGACCTCCCGTACTTTATCATACTCNGATTCCTCCAATTAACACACAGGATGGACCTTCACAGTTATCGACATATGTTGACCTCCCGTACTTTATCATACTCAAACGTACCATAATCAATCAACACAACTATGAAAACCAGTGTTTCACGTGGTCAGTGTTGGGCGGATTTGTTAAGTCATCGAGTCCGCAGTGTGTGTACAAGAGGTATACTGAGGCGGAAGAAAAGTTTGATTTTAGTGGACTAGATTTTTCAACTCCTCTGCAGCAAATAAGTGTCTTTGAGAACAACAACCCTGGTGTGTCTGTAAATATGCACTCACTGAATACCAGGGGAAAAGTTGTGCCAACAGAATGAGAAACCTGAACGTATCGATATACTGTTGGTGAAGGACGAAACGAAGCTTCTTTCTCATTATTGTTACATAAAAAACTTTTCAAGACTGGTTAACTCACAGATAACTTCACTTGGTTCCAAAGTTAATGGCTGCAAACAGTGTTTTAAGCATTTTACCGATTGCCCATGGAAACAGGACTCACTCTGGGGAACAGTTACTTGCAAAACACAAAACAAAGTGTACGAGATAAATTTTCATTGTGAATATGTTTTTCTTCATGATGTGCATTACCGAATAAAATTAGTTTAAAAGAAAGTATGTTGTGTTTTATTTTTTTTTTAATACCCTTGCAGGTTTTTTTGCTTAAGAACATATTTTCATAGTTTTTATAAGACATTTTTTTTAAAGAAAAGTGACTTAATGCATTATTATTCCAGAATAAGAATATGTAATAATAATAATNTTATAAGACATTTTTTTTAAAGAAAAGTGACTTAATGCATTATTATTCCAGAATAAGAATATGTAATAATAATAATAATGACGACAAAAACTTACATTTTTTTAAAATATATTTTCCCCCATACACATTATATTATATGGACTTCTTTTAAACCCTTGTGCCAGCACATGTCCCGATAGCCGAGTGGTCTATGGCGTCTGCATGCCAACCCTAGGTTCGGNTTATAAGAAATTTTTTTTAAAGAAAAGTGACTTAATGCATTATTATTCCAGAATAAGAATATGTAATAATAATAATGACGACAAAAACTTACATTTTTTTAAAATATATTTTCCCCCATACACATTATATTATATGGACTTATTTTAAACCCTTGTGCCAGCACATGTCCCGATAGCCGAGTGGTCTATGGCGTCTGCATGCCAACCCTAGGTTCGGNCTTTTAAACCCTTGTGCCAGCACATGTCCCGATAGCCGAGTGGTCTATGGCGTCTGCATGCCAACCCTAGGTTCGGTAGTACGATCCTGCTCTCGTACAGACAATATTTTGAGCTCTGCTAAAATTAAATTTAAAAAAGCAGTGCCCCTAGCGGCCAACTCTAGAACCAACCGGCCGAGCGAGAGCGACACCAGTGCCTCCTAGCAGGCGATGAAGGAACCACTGAAAACAAGATGGCGGACACCTACCAGCGCCCCTAGCAGGCGATGAAGAAACTACTGGAAACAAGATGGTGGACACACCAGCACCCCTAGCAGGCAGCGAAGGAACTACGTAGACGGCAGGTGAAGAAGGTGATACGAGAAAGGAAAGATAAAGGTGTAAAAACAGAGCATGAAAAACAACACCGAAAGATAGAGCATAAAAATATAAGATGAAATGACAGCATGAAAACAAAGATGGAAAGGTAGAACATGAAGTGCAAAAACCAAATGGCGGACAGATACAATATGGCCGAAAGAAACAAGAAAGTGGCCAGAAACAATATGGCGGATCCAAGACGGCAGCGAATACGCAGATCCCCAGTCCCCAGCCCCTGCCTTGAAAGGAACATTGCTTATCTACTAACTTCATTAAAAATTATTTGTAGAGAAAAGTAGTTCCATCGGTTATATTAGCAACTTCTTGTTTACATTTGATTTTGGAACAGATCTGTAGTTAATAGTTTCATGAGGAAGTACACTACCATGTCAAAGCACGTACCTAGTATTTCTATACAATAGTGTTCTAACCTTGAATCCAAACTCAGTTATTCTGGTGGTGAAATTTGCTAGAATACCAGTCTGACATACTTAAAACATATTTGTAAATGTCAATCACCACAGCACCACTTGTTTGCCAAATTTGGTGGCAATCTGTCAATTATTACCCGTGATATTACAAAAAACTTTATTAATTCTTGTAGTGCTATCTTTCAAAATGACGTCATATAACACCAGTCACTGTACTGTTGTGTGGATGTCTGTAGAAGCATAACTCCAGTATACCAGATCCATTGTGTGCAGTCTAAGGAACATCACGCTTAGATTTGTATTTTGAATTGAGTCTGTAGCTTTCTTCTGCTGTGGTAACTTGCTTGACGGACACATTATCGTCCTTCATAATATCACAATCAAAGGAACCGATATTCCTGAGCACAGGTCTTGACACATATCTTCTTCTGTGGTAACGTGCTCGCCTCATTGCGCTGTGAAATTACCCGTTCGAGGTGTTGCGTAGAATAAATAAATACCATGTCAGTGACCGTTTGATTTGGAACGCACTGTCGTCATTGAAACATCTCAGTTGTACATAACCGAATGGAGCAGTGGACTGGATATCCGCAATGAGAGATACGTTCAGATATATCTTGTTAAGCGCACACTTTTGCAATGAATTTCATTCGCTGCGCATAAAGCACGATAAGAAAAGTTACGGGTACCGTGACAAAGTTATGCTCTTAAAACAGACCTATGTTGATAAATTAAGTGACCACATAAATCCAGGGTAGGCATTAAAAAACGTAATGTGANCATTCCTTGTAGTGCGAATCTAAACATAAAACTTAACAGTCTGTAGCTTTCTTCTGCTGTGGTAACTTGCTTGACGTACACATTATCGTCCTTCATAATATCACAATCAAAGGAACCGATATTCCTGAACACAGGTCTTGACACATATCTTCTTCTGTGGTAACGTGCTCGCCTCATTGCGCTGTGAAATTACCCGTTCGAGGTGTTGCGTAGAATAAATAAATACCATGTCAGTGACCGTTTGATTTGGAACGCACTGTCATCATTGAAACATCTCAGTTGTACATAACCGAATGGNACACAGGTCTTGACACATATCTTCTTCTGTGGTAACGTGCTCGCCTCATTGCGCTGTGAAATTACCCGTTCGAGGTGTTGCGTAGAATAAATAAATACCATGTCAGTGACCGTTTGATTTGGAACGCACTGTCGTCATTGAAACATCTCAGTTGTACATAACCGAATGGAGCAGTGGACTGGATATCCGCAATGAGAGATACGTTCAGATATATCTTGTTAAGCGCACACTTTTGCAATGAATTTCATTCGCTGCACATAAAGCACGATAAGAAAAGTTACGGGTACCGTGACAAAGTTATACTCTTAAAACAGACCTATGTTGATAAATTAAGTGACCACATAAATCCAGGGTAGGCATTAAAAAACGTAATGTGANGCTCTTAAAACAGACCTATGTTGATAAATTAAGTGACCACATAAATCCAGGGTAGGCATTAAAAAACGTAATGTGAAATACCTGATAACAGTATACATCACAATTACCAGTTTTGTGAGTGGTTGGTATAGAAAAGAGCCTGTGTTTCCGAACATTTGACTTGTCAACAACCCACGCCATCGTCTGTGTAAACTGGACTAGTATCAATAACAGCTACCAGATATATCAGTATAGACCACTCTGTTATTACATCCACAGTTTGCTGCTATTGTTCATACTTTCTCCTGTCGGTAACTTCGATGTAGGATAAAATATGAAGTTTATTTCATAAATTAAGCCTGTCGGGAATTTGTAAGTGAAAGCAAGGCCTCCAAATGTTTATTCACAAATTAGTTATTAAAATTCTTTCATTCCTTAACTGCACTTGTTGTACAATGTAATTCGTGTGTTCTGTTCGTGAAAATCCAAATGTTATCAGTGCGAATTAAAATTTGTGAGCTTTAAAAGTAACAATTCAATTTAGTAAGTAAATTCTAAATTCTTCTAGACCTCGATTTTATAAAGAATAATAAATTCCTACACGTTAGTTTTGTGGATTTAAATTATTAGCTCAGATTTTTTTTTTTTCGCCTTTTATCCCACGCGCAGTGGTTCGTAAAAAAATTCCTGAAATTCTTCTCGTGATTCTCTATTGCTGCTTCTTGGATTTCCTATTTGATGCTGTTCCGGGGCATTTGACTGCTTAAGTCCGTTTAATGCCAGGCATAATTTCCCCTTGCACAAAAACATAATCAACAGGCAAGATATTTTAAGTATCTAAGTTACCATTCGTTGGTAGCAATGAACCAAGACTACTTTACTATTTCAATGCCGTTTTATATCTGCCTGTGAATTCATTGTTTGTTCTAAAAAAATCCTTTTTTTTTTTAAGGGAATTTTTGGAGTATTTAAAAATTTTTCGTTGAAATCCACCTTTCTATTTGTTTTAACGTGATACGCAATTGTTTTGTTTTTAGTAAGTACGCGGTAATATTTATATCACAAGACATCTGGCACATTGTACTGTAATAAAATATTTGACAATACCACAAAATATTTCTAGGAGTTTGAGGAATACATTGCATATTAGTTAAAGTCAATAACGCAGAACTGAGGTGGTGATTTTTGTGAAAATGTCAAATGTTTCACTTCGACAATTTAATTACATTTCCGCCATATTCTAGATGACTGCACGACACATTCATAACATCAGTGATCGAATACAATATCCCATGTAGCAAATTAGTTCTTTTCGCAGACAGCGACCAGTTAAAATAGAGCATCTGTTGGAGGATGTGCCGAGTTTGAAACGTATACTTTCGTCGTTTTTATCCTCATGAATAGCGGAATTCGTTTCCAACTGTAATTTTCAATTTTTGAATCTCTTCTTTGGAAATTAAATGTGAGCTTCAGCAACGCAGAAATTCTAAGTTAAGTTCACTGTATGTGTCAAAATATTTGTTGGGCCAAATTATTAAGGTAGAGGAATGATAATCTAAAGATTTTAATATCAAAATTTGAACATGAATGATCTTGGGTATAACTTATATATCCTGGGAGAAATTGAACTATGTTTGTGACGCTGAGTGACTTTAGAGAGTGAGTGGCCATAAAAGGAGTTAAATAGCTCCTAGTATATAATTTATTCATATTGCAGTTATTCGGAGAGGTGTGAATTTTCTTCAACTATTTCACGTACCTAGAACCTGTTTTTATTTCAATGCAAATGCCATACAACGTACCTTATGACCTTGGCTGCATTGCCAAGTATTGATTGGATTTCAGTTTGTCGCAATAGAACTTATTGGTTAAACTAGGACATTAATTTTTTGTAAGAGTATTCTCTTTTATTGTTTCAGTAACTATTTAAAAGTATTTTAATCAGCCAAGGGGGAAAACAACTATATCGCCTGTTCAACGAGCCAGCTATTTATTCTCGTTGGTACTTATGTGAAACACACTCGTAAATAGGACTTCGATTTTTATGGCTGCTAAAATACTTGAACAGTTTTTCTTTAGCTGTAAGCTTCGAAAACATACAAATTAACCATAATAAGGAGTATAACTATTTAATTCGTGATGTTTTATCCCCTTTAGATATTCGGTCATATTCTAGAATGACTTGATGTCGATGCGGGAAATATGTTATTAACGGGGAGTGCATGACAGGCAGACTTGTAACTGTCGCCTTTACGAAAGAGCAGAGTGCGTTTTCGGGCTAGTGGTTTGGTTGTATTACCGCCGTAGACCAGTTGCGGTGAGGAAGATGAATGAGAGAGGGAGAGAGAAAAAGAGACAACGGTTCGCCGATTACGGCGACAACTCGTTTGCATCCGTAATTTACTTTACTTCCCATTTTTCTCTCTCTTTATAGAATGAGAGGCAAAAAAGGGAAATTGTGACGCATGTTCTCGAGTTCGTTGCCTTACAGCCGAGTGCATACGGATTCCGCTATTGATTGCTTTTTTTTTCCCTTGCTGGAAATTTCAGCTTTTGGGCTAGCCTCTGTGTGAAACAGATTCCATACAGCAGTAGTAAAATTAACTGGGAAGCACATAAAATATGTGAGACATAAAATATGTGAGTGTCATCTCAGACTACTTTTACTTCTTTTTCCATCATTAGGCCTCGTATTAAATCATTTTCCCCTTTTTAAGAATTACGAAACTACACTGTGTGATGACGCCATGTTTTTGTGTGTTTGCTTATTGTGCGCAGTTGTGTATATTCTTTTCCCTGTAACTATTTTAATAAAGAAATATTTTTGGACTTGTATTGGATATAAGCAATTTTCACAGTATTTCTGACTGAAATTTCCGGATTTATATTCACGCCTCTAGAACTTATATATATATATATATATATATATATATATATATATGCAGACACTCATTTTTTTATAAAACGTAGATAAGGGTTATTTTTCCAACTATATAGAATTGATGGGCGCACAATGTTATCGGAAGTATGATTAATATTATAGAATATTAATATTTTAGAAGCTGATTGACCGATTTACTTAAATATGTAGATTATACCTGACATCAGTAAACGTTGCAAATAGCTGCCCCGGTATCCTGTGTTTCTTTTAACAAATGTAAGCCATTTCTTAGAAAAATAAGTACAATTTCCAGCAAAGTAAAACAAACCGAACTAATGATCGTAAATTACTCCCGCTAATCTTTTGATAGTTGATAACATTACTACATTTCAGTTACATTTAATTAAAATTTTGCACTTTCAACGCAGTCTTTAAAAAGGATTTGTAGTTTTTAATACGTGCTACGCATGTGAATGTTGTGGTTAATCACACATTTGTTCTTGAATGTGTTATTTTCGTTAACTTGTTATTCCCGGGGCCAGTATTGTAATTCGGAGTGCTTCAAGTTGCGTCATAAATTACCCCCCCCCCCCCAATCGTAATCCCCCACGAAAACATGGATAACGAAGCACTTCAAAATGGCAATTATTGAGGCTGTAATTATTTTTTTTTGTATACAGTAGCTACGCTGGTTGCACGAGATGCACAGATTGGATATATAGTATTAATAAGCCTCACGCGTGAGCATTTTTACAGCCTTGTACTTTTAGTTTCTTCCTTATTATCAACAAAATAGTGTAATTATTTCATTTTTAGGATTTTATGTTTTCCTCCTCTGCTTATTTTTATAGACTTCTAAAAACACATTTTTATAAGCCGTATCAACTAAAATGAAAATTCTTAAATGTTACTGGATTACAACAGCCGTGAAGAGAATTTGTCTTGCAATAGTCATAGTTATTCCTTGCTCTCTAGGCCTTTGTATGCGGTTACACGGCGTCTGAAGATGTTCCGTTTGTCGTTACATCCTATTCAAACTAAAATGGTCGTGTGAGTACACTAGAATGTCATTTATTCTATTTTTTTTTGTAACTGGGTGGTTAAATGTCAGCAAACCATTGCAATAAAATTGATGACGATAGCGGAAATGTGTGTAGCAGTATAAAGAAAATCTACTAATAATATACTAAATAATTGCATTTTAATCAATTGTTTTTTACCTTAGTGAACTGTAACTAAAATTGTATGCATGGCCAGAAATTATTATTGAATTTTAACCCAACAATAATTATGTACCTAACGTAGAGTGACGAGACTTCACGAGCTGAGACAAATACGCCAAATGGTAACATAACAGCCGGTTGTCGTGTTTATGTGAACATGTTTACTTCGGAAGCCATTCAAATGAATATGTTAAAATATGGCTACCTAAATATATTCACATGAACTAGTTCAGCGCGTCATGTAACCTCTGCCTAATTCATTTAAACACCTTTCTGAAATAAACTTCGGAGGACCTTTGTAAAATACGTCAGCCAGGGAAATGGTTTTAGGCTTATTTATTGTTATGTGTGATACAAAAGAGGGTCTGCAAAATGAAAATACAGTAGGCCCTAGCATTGATAACATAGGTAATGTTTATCTAAGTATCTATAAGCAAACAATTATGATTCGTTGCACTGATTTTCATGAATGTTCTGGTTCCCCTGTTATTTTTATCTGTAGCAAGCGGCAACGTTTCATTCAAAATGAAAACACATTTCCGAAAGCAGCTTTATAACTGCGAGCAAACACGACAAACTTAAGGTAATGCTATATCTTCGGTCTTTGGGAAACAGTATCAGCAGAAATGACCAAGAACATACATCCCATAGCCCAATTAGTCATTCTTTGAAGACAAGAAACTTCAGTTAGTAAAACTTTGAGAGGCCTCCCAAGTGAAAAATTTTAAATTTTGAAGGTTATGTCCTGTTATAAGGAAGCGTTGCCACGGCGATGGAAAAAAGCATTCACAAGCTCCGAGCGTATTGTTTCCTTAAGTGACTACAGGATTTTAATATATCAATCTGTTCACGGAAGATACACCATTGTCGCTAAAGTTCTAAACATTGTTTCACAAAAGAATAAATATCGTAAACAGAGGGCTACTTACCACGATGTTTGATGACTTTGACATTTTCGACTACCGCATTTATGTTTCATTAACAAAGTGTAGAAATTGGCAACAAAATATCGACTTTCATTTTTGACATTGAAAAAATATCTACATTGATATAGTCCATAGTTGTTTAAGAATTATAATAGCCGCACCACGCCTGCTTACGATGAGAGCCATACGACAAGGGAGGCATTTCTAACTCCCCTCGTAGGACACACTTTCACTCTTATCAGTTTTATATCTACCTCCTCTCCCCCCTCGTCAAACTGTTGCGGTCTGGCTTCGATAACACGACCCGAACTTACATAGTTTTGTGTGTGTCTCAAACGCCGGTGATGTTAAAGAATTGTGGTATTTTCCTCAGGGTCCTCTCATATTTCGCCTTTGCATTCCGCCTTTTCTTCATTTTTTATTACTGCACATTACGGTTAAGCCTTGTTTACGTCTCATTGATAACTTCTTGTATGGTAACACATTATTATACCTCGACGCTAGAATTCAGGTTCCTTCACCCAAAGAATACCTACGCATTTGGTAATAGGATCCTCGGCTTAGTGGTCGCTAAATCCCATTGCACACGAGACATGATTTCATACTTAATTCACTACTTAAACTTGTAAAATATTACTATGACCGTGTAAACTGCGCAACATTTATGATTCTACGTCGCAGTACGTATTAAAATAATTTCCTCTCACAAAAATATTAGAATAGTATTCAAAATTATGACCAAATTATGTGAAAAAAGTAGCCCGTACCTGTAAGGAATTAACTGGAGAAATAAGGCTGGCATCGCCCTCACATAACGAGTAGGTCGGGATGATCGTTGATAGTTCTAGCCAGGCTCCAGCGAATCACTCAAGAATTTCTGAGTACTTATCCGGGGGCCCAAGTGGTTCGGGACCACTCGAATTAAGAAGTGGCGCCCTCCTCAACCTATGCGCGTAAACGGACAACGTAAACCCCAATTTAGAATTTCTTCAAATTTTTCATATCCCTTTGTCAGTCTGCATGCGGCCTGTGTGAGCGCCGACCTGGATCTTTGCAATAGAGGTCCACGTATCTTTGTATTCCACTTACCGAGTGACTCGCATTCTGAAGGACTGTGTTCGATTCCCGGTTCGGCCATTCGGGTTTTGGTTTTCCATGGTTTCCCGAAATCACTCCAGGCGAATGAGGGGATGGTTCCTTGCTGGAGGCTATAACTGAATCCGTCCACGTTCCTGATTCCCTGCTCCGTCTCTAATAACCATGGCATTAACAAGTCGTAAAGTCTTACCTGCCTACCGTAACCCATTTATCGCAATCGCCAGCTGATGAAGCGTGTCTGCGGTGCGTGGCAAGGCGTCGAGTGAAGAGATTTGGGCGGCTCTTAGTATCGAGGTCTTGATAAGGGAGAAGTGATGTGAGTATGGAGCAGCGCCGGAATGCAAGGGCGGGGGAAACGGCACCCGCTGAACAGCGGCATCATCCGGCACTATTCCCATATGTAAAAATGTGGGAGTGGCCCGCCGGGAATCGATCCCGGTTCGCCTATGTGGGAAGCGAATAGTCTGACCACTACCCCACCGCGGCTCCTATCGCGGCAAGGCAACTTTGTTCGTCGTCTTAGGTAGGTTTCCGAGTAGCTAGCGGCTCGACGAGCCATGTAAGACCGCTTATACCAGTTGCAGCATTTGTCTCCTTAAACGAAGTTGCGTGTCATACGCATGTCTTTCAGGCTCACAGACGTGTGCCACATTTACGTAGTTCTTCTCTCAACAGCTCGCAGTAACCATACTTATAAATTTTGAGGCATCGTGTTACAGCCATGAAAGTTGAAATACCTTAAATATATTGTATTAAAAAACAGCCTTGTCATGTCATTTGTGACGGAGATGTGAGTGCCCTCGACAACAGTGGCGCCCCTCTCCGGTGAATTATATATGAGTGTTGCCCTCTTGACTGTATCTCTTCATAAATTTCTTCTTGTATCGTCTTTCGCCAAAACAGAGTTTTGAACGTATTCACATATTGCCAAAGAAAATTAGTTGTGTCTGCCCCTTGCGCTCGTTGGAGCATCTAAATGATACCTGTGATATTTTAACTGTTCCGATTTTATTACGCCACTCATTATGAAACCCTACAGTCATCGGCTATTATGATGATTTCATTTCCCACTGATTTAAGTCTCTGAAAAGTACAGTTTAAAAAAAAATGTCACTTTAGAAGTTTAGATATTTTCCATACTTTACAGCACAGATATATCCGAAATATCTACGAAATTTTTTTGTGCAAATAGCATAATTAAAATTGTTTAATATCATTACATTTCTGCCATTTTGCAACTACGAAATATCTTGCACTAAATTTAACAACAAAAAAGTTTAACATTTCGTAAAATATGAATTTTCTGTAGTTAGAATAGCTTTATGATTTCTCTGAAACTGAAATTATGAAGCGAAAACGAATAATTTCTGCATAGGATGTGAAATATAGCATTAAGAACCAACTTAAGTTACAGACTCGAAAGTTGAAGCACCTCAAAAAGTATTAGTTTCAGTAGCGATAATCACGAGATAATTTTAGCTTGACGAACGTCTCACGTTTCATTCCTCAATATTGTAATATATATAATTAAAAATAAAACTTTTTTTTCTTAGGACGTGCACCATATCCGAAATAGTAGATATACATTTAGTGCTCTTGATAACAGTTTGCTATTATTGGCAACTTTCTGTTTTCATTCCTGCTACCTACGTGTAAATAATTTGAATATTCGGTGTTTTTATCTTGATTTGAAACATGCGATGTAACATTTCTGATGTTGTTTCTATGCTTATCATTTCGCGAATTTCATTAAACTATATTTAGTAAAATTCAACAAACTCAAGTTAGCCGAAACAAATATTTTTAGGTATAAAACATCAGTTTTATTTCGCTTGTAATTTCTATTAGCTAATAAATTAATACCCAACCGCGACTAAACATTGGCCTGACTCAAATTATAGTTTTTCTCTGGACGTTTAAACTGCATCATAAATATGACAGCAGTTTTGGAATTAAACGCATGTACATAATGAAAATCTGATTGACGAGACTTACATTTGGCCACTTCGGTTCAGAGGAAAATTTTTTATACTTTCCTGGTATTTAGCGAAAACGTGAAACCGAACACATTTTATATAGTTCGTGAAAATGGTAAAATTTTCGTTCAAAAAGAATTGGTTATAAACGCTGAAGTTTTTCCAGTGTCAACAGCAAAGGAGGACGCGCATACACTGACGGAAAAAATTTGCAACATCTCGAGTATGTGTTTTAAAATAACAAAAATACAGGTATATGTAACAGCACAGGTATAGTCCATAAAGTACCATAGTAAATATAATAACAGTATGCTATGTATCCTCCTCGAGTGTCAACGCAGGTGTATATTCTTACATGTAGACGAATGTAGAATTTTATTATAATAATTAGCTTTCCATACATTAGTGCACACCTTTTTCACGCTTCACTATATTTGGCAAGAACTGATGAGTTATAGCAGGTCCAACAGAACATGTCAGATGTCGTCATATGTCTAGTACATGTTCAGTAGGGGATACGTGTGGAAGTTGTTCTGGTCCTGCAGAGTAGTAGTTGGACAACTACAGGATCACTTTAAATGGCATGGTCAATCATGTGGACGGGCATTATCCTCTTCGAACTGTACGTTACCTTCCTGTCGAAATGCTGGCAGCTGAGAGGTTGAACAACACTCTGGACGTACCTGGCACTGTTTAATGCTACATCCACAAAACATCAAAAGCGAGCTAGAGTGGAATGGAGTGGAGAGGTTTTGGGCGGCGCTAAACATCGGGTCTTGAGAGCCGATGAGGGTGAAGCGAAGTGGATATGGAGGGTGAAGCGAGGTGGATTTGGATGGAGCAGCGCTGGAATGCAAGGGCGTGGAAAACAGTAGACCTCCGCAAAACACGGCCGACCAGCGGCTTCGTCCGGCACGGTTCCCACGTGCGAAAACCCGGAACTGACCCCGCTGGGAATCGAACCCAGTTCGCTTTGGTGGGAGGCGAGCGCTCTAGCCGCTACACCAACCGTGGCTCCACTGAGTACCAGAGAGTGTCATTCGATCTTCAGGGGCCCTTTCACAATCCCAACAGAAACGCACAACGCGGGGATTGTGGTTTGGATGGGAGTCTGCCCAGAGGTACCCAGGCCTGCAATCCTCCTACACGTTAACGGTTTCCAATAGTCAGTGTTAAAACACCTGATGCCACATCTTTTTTATATGCTCTGTGACGCCAAGCGCTCTAACACTGCTACCCTTCAAAATGCGTCGAACTTCACGTGTCACAATACCGCTTTTTAAACTGTGTTAATTACACACAAAGGTTGAGATGTACGTCGCAGTGACATGACATCAGCTTGCGTTTGTCTGTCATACCACCTGCATTTTATCAGCATGCATATAGGGTCCACGGTGGTGTGGTGGTTAGACTGCTCGCTTCCCTCCAAGGTGAACCAGGCTCGATTCCCGGCGGGGCCACCCCCGGATTTTCACATTTGGGAATCGTGCCGGACGATGCCGCTTGTCCACGGGTTTTCTCAGGGATCTCCTGTTTCCACGCCCTTATATTCCGGCGCTGCTCCATACTCACCTCACTTCACCCTCGTCGGCTACCAAGACCTTGACGTTACTCAGCACGCATAGCTCTTAGTAGCGATGACACAGAAGCATGGTGAGATGCGCTCCAGGAGGAGGGGTAACTCCAAATGCATTAGACGATAATACAAGACAGCTCTGGTTCTACCGAGAGACAAATAGCAGGCACTAACCTCATGAGCATTGAAATGTGTAAGAAAAAAATTTGTAAATTTCAATTTAAAACGTATTTCTGACTGAATACAGCGTTGCCAAATATCTTGTATCGTCACACCGCACCGGCAAGATCACCACTATAGTATATTTCACGGATATTAATGTTATTGTCATAAATATATCCTATATTGTCTTTTACAGTAGGACTATTTGGTAACACCCGCCGAGAGATAGTCTCTCACTGAAGAGTGACTTGGAATGAGACCATAAAACGGAATGTACGGACGGAGGGAACAGTAGAACTCTGAAGAAACTTGCCGACCAATAGCGCCGTCCGCTGCGTGTACTGTCGGAATCGAACTAGGCCACTGCGGCCCCCAGGTGCACTGGTAAAAGTTCGCAGTTATAAATGTTTTAGAGGGTTAATGTGGTCCAGCATTTTTTTTTATAAAAACGTATTTTTATAGGAATGGAGCTTCAAAATTGCATTAAATCATATGATGTGGATCTCCGCGTGGTTTTTATAAAAAAAAAATTAAAATTAAATGACTTTCAATGCGAAATTAACTTTTTTGTATATATAACATATTTTTTAATTTCTGATCACTTAAACTTAATCATTTTCTCAGATACTATACAACTAAGTACAGATTTTTGAAACTATACTACAACAATATGCTAGTTTATGTGTTAAATTTGAAAAGCAACCCTACTTATACTTACAAATACCTGACACAATTATTAATACGTGTGTTATATTTTAGAAGGTAACAATAAAGTAAAAAAGATTTAAATTATTACATCATAAAATAATATTACTACAGTCTAGTCACGGTATCTTTACACTTTTCAAATAAAACCTTTGAAAAAACACCCCATGTTTGACGTGTTTGGTTGTTTCCTGAATATTTCGTTATCACAAGCGTTTTATACTTGTGTTAAAATGAAAGTACCTTACTTTTAGTTAAATTTAACATTTAATTATACACTGAAGAGCCAAAAAAAACTTCTACACGTGCCTAATACCGTGTAGGNTCTACACGTGCCTAATATCGTGTAGGGCACCGAGCACGCAGTAGGGCCGGGCCGCAAGACGACGTGGCATGGACTCGACTAATGTCTGAAGGCAGGAGGCAATTTACACCTTGA
The DNA here is from genome assembly GCA_002778355.1 of Clitarchus hookeri. Taxonomy (NCBI): domain Eukaryota; kingdom Metazoa; phylum Arthropoda; class Insecta; order Phasmatodea; family Phasmatidae; genus Clitarchus; species Clitarchus hookeri. The sequence goes on along the minus strand of NQII01003866.1, from coordinate 44,896 downwards.
ATCCTGCAGGGCAGTCCACAAATCCAATCTGCGCCAATTTGAGAAAGAGTTGCACGTCTGTCACGTTTAATGATTCTCGTCAGTCGTCGTTCGTTTGTCCCGTTCGTTCACGATCTTTTTCCGGCCGCAGCGATGTCGAAGATGTGATGTTTTACCGGATGTCCAATATTAACGGTAAACTCGCGGAATGGTTGTACGTGAACATCCAAACTTTATCGGTACCTCGGAGATGCTATTTTCCATCTATCGTGCACTGACTATAACACCACGTTCAAACTCACTTAAATCTTGATAACCTGCCATTGTAGCAGCAGTAACCGATCTAGCTGCCGACTGCATCGCGTTACTCTGATTGGTTCCATACCTCTGTTATTTGCATACGCACGCCTATGCCAGTTGTTTTGGCTCTTCAATGTATTTTCTTATAAATCATAATATTTCATCTATAACTAATATGAATAAATACAGAGAGAAAATATGTGTGTTGGCAATGCCTTCTAAGAAATAGTTCTTATGCAAAATATTATTACACTGAGTGCGCACGAATGCGGTGCGTTGGGCGTCTGGTGTATTTTTTTAAGCTTTGTTAGTATAAGGTGGAGGAATATCCTGGAAGTAGAACATTAGCAGGGCTTCAGAAAAGTTGGAAGTAACCGTGAATGGAGTATAAGAGCGATTTCCTCTTCACTTACACGAAAAAGAGCTATCACATGTACAAAATATGAATAACAACTTTAAGAAATGAATGAAAAATTAATGTTTAACAGTGAACACACATTATCCTGTCTAATTTGTTGTTTGTGCGCGTGATAAATTATGTACAGTGTATAGCTAAGTAACGCCGATCACTCGTGGACTTCAAAATAAAATCAACACAATGAAAATATTTTTACCAATTTATTAGAACCATTTTTAACTTTATTACAAAGTTTTAAAAAGTAAATTTTGTTAAATTTAAAAATGGTGGTAACGCGGGCGGAATGATATAACATTAAAAATATAATAAACAAATATGTCATAAGAACTCAACTAAGAAGTTTTGGAGATAGCAATAAGAGTTGCAGATTTTCTAAATTTTGTCCAACTTTAAATAACCGAAGTTTAAAGGCCACGGTGTAAATGCCATGCACAAAGGTCAAGTTCACCAGATGTTCAAAGTAAAGGTCACCTATAACATCATGGCCGAAATAGAAACTGAATGTATGACATATGAAACCGCGCACTGAGGCTAGTGTTTGGCAGGCAACGGCTTCTAACAACACTTTTATAGGCATACTTGGCGTTAATTGAAATACCGACAGTGCTAGGCAATTGAGACTTGGAATGTACGATGGTGATAAATAGTCTTATCTCCCATGCTCTTATTGAACAGCAATACGTGCCAATCCTTCGATCAAACCCAATCCTCCGCAATCAGCTCCTCAACTTTACCAATCAATCTTTCGAAATCTTTCCAACAATCTTGAAATCCTTCCATCAATCTTTCTCAATTTTACCGTCAATCTTTTGCAATCTTTCCAACAATCTTGAAATCCTTCCATCAATCTTTCTCAATTTTCCCATAAATCTTTCGCAATCTTTCAATCTATATTTCAATCTCTCCATCAATATTTTGCAATCTTTCCATCAATCTTTTGCAATCCTCACCTATCACCGCCGCACGCACCGCAGTAAGTTCCGCACGCTCCGCAATCCTCGCCAACATTCCAATATTTCCACCAATCTTTCTATCTTTCCATAAATATTTCAGAATCTTTCCATCAATCTTTTGATAGCTCTCGCAATCTTTCCAGCAATACTTCGCAATTTTTATATCAATCTTTCAATCGATCTCGCAATATTTCCATCAATATCACAATCTTTGGTTCAATCAATCATTCTTCCCATCAATCTTTCATCCAATCTTCCAATCAATCATTAATCCATATTCAACACATTGATTTGTCATCTGTCCCCCATACATACATATTAAAAAAAATTCTCCAATTGTCTCCAAAATGTGTACATAACAACAGACGTAATGTTTTGTATGCAGTCCACTATTCGTGCAATTTTTGTACTTAAAGTCTTTATTAATATCCTGTATGCATATCATTACGTTAATATTTGAGTGCTCATAGCACCACTTTAATGTTGTGTGGAAGAAAGGATACGGCACACTAAAAATAAAGAAAATAAATAGTTATATCATAATTATAATGTATTATTTATTTTGTAATTACAATTTCAGAAGTAATCAGTTCTTCATATCAAGCGATATAATCCCTCCCCTTCAGTTGTCTAATAATTGTAAATATCTCGTTAATGTGCGAGAAATCTCAACCTTAAAATTCAACTATATATCTGAGTCTATCGACGAGTTCATTCCGGCCTTCGGGAAATAGGTAACCATTACTCTGAACGTCTTCTGCCATCTTCATGTCGCTTGTTGTAAATGTGTTAGAGGAGTGTGTCAGTGCTTCGATAAATTCACCACCGTCTTCAGCTCATCACTGTCGTCATGGTCATCATCAGTGCAGTCTTCATGACCGTCTTCACCTCCTGTTTCATCCTCAATATCAAGTTTACTTTTCTTTGTAGGAGTCGCATGGTCGTCATAAGTATTTAGAGTCGACGGCCGTTTATTTTGAAGTTCGTCAACTTAACGCGATAGTCTTGCGAATGTACAGACCACACAAACCGACTCTACTGCATTCATTGCGTCTTTAGTATTAAATGCCTCATCATTATCGCCTGATGAACCAGTACCCACCGATGCAGCATGTGGTATTGGCAACATCATTTGCTGGCTCCCAGTAGACGAACCCTTGCAGATCTCGATGTGTTCCTTCAATATATCGCCTTGCATAAACTGCACGGAACCAATATCGTAATTCTTCCTCATGCGAAAAGAATCTTCGTAAAGGTAATTCTTTAATGCCGACAGGCATTAAATAAAATCTCGATTAAATTAAATACAATCTCGATAGCAGAATGGACACAGTCGGCAATCAGGCAGCGATGATGCAGGTCGTGGCTCCATGTTCGTTGAGGTCAAAGGCAGGCCTTCGTATTCACAATTCATCTTCACTGTATAACGAAAGAATGCTTCCAAATCGATGTTAACTTCTCAACGTCTGAACATAAAATAAGTTATCAGCGTGCGTCAGTTCTCTATATATACTTTCTCCCATCATTCCGAATTTTTTTTTTTTGCTATTTCAGGCTTTGAACTCAGGGTCCTAAAGCATGCCTACCCGAGGTATATTGCTCACAAATTTGTATGAGTTGCACATGAATACTAATGTATAACTGCGCTAATAAGCCTAGAAAAATCGCGCCATTAATCGATTTGCATATCTCGTATATCCTTATATTAATTATTCTTCTAAAATTTACATTTCACCTTTATTACTCATTCGTAAAACATTCTCCCATCATGGAATGAATACAGCAGATTTGTTCTAAGTCTGAGAGAAAATTAATATATATTCCATGGTTTCAGGTATAGCACCCAGGACCCTATGACATGCCTAACCGATGGATATTTCTTAAATATTTATATCGGGTGTACGTAATCAGTCAGAAATTCGCGCACGAGCTTACTAATAAGCTTCGGGAACTAGAGCGATTAACCGATTTGCTAACATCTTATTTCATTCCAACCCCAGAATTATCGCGTTTCACCCTCATTATATATTCCTGAAACATTCTCCCATCACAGAGAGAAAACAGCAAATTTTTTCTAGGATCGATGGAAATTTAATAATTTTATGGTGTCAGGTTTAGCACTCAGAAACCTCCCCCTTACCTAACCAATTTATATTGTTGAAATGTATATATTAGGTGTGTACAGTCACGTAAACAGACCAAAAAATCAAGTACAAAGATCGTTATAAATGATCCGAAAGTCGTGCCGTTAAAGAAATTGCAAACATGGTATTTCATTCCGACTCCAGAATGATCGCGTTTCATCCTCATTACATATTTTTGAAAACGCAACAAAGCTTCGTTGCTGCTTAAGAACGTCGGCATCTATACACGTTATCTGTCGCCGCCACACATCTGTATTTTCTTTTCATGTGGCCCACCTACCAATGGTAGCCATACATCATTGCTTAAACAGGAAGTGTTTCTACAAACATGAATATGTTGAAGAACATTGTGGTTTATTTTAAGAAATACTACAGGAGTACACAGAGAAATGTGTTTTCGTTAGTAAGGAGATTAGCGTTATTTTGGAAGAAAAGATAATGCAGACACGTTCAGTGATTTCGTTTTAAAATCAACATTGTAATCTCTGCAACTCCACGCGACATGTCAACAGGCACCTTAATGTTTTCATATTTTCCACTTGTGGTTTCAAAAACTTTTTTTTTTCTTTTAGGGTTGCGGAAATACCCAGCTAAACCTTCAAACCACCGTGCGCTGAAACAGAAGACAGATATTTGCGGAAACTGCTTCCCTTTCTCAGTAAACGGGAAAAACAACAAAAAGAAAGTAATCAGAAGACACTACGTCTGAAAACGACATCCAGTCTCAACCCTTTCTTCCAAACATTATCGCTATTCTTGCGGTTTCCCTTATTTTTGGAACTTCCGCTCGGCGATAAGCAAACAGTTAGGATGCGTGACTTGCCGAAAGTGCAATAAAACAATTGTGTACTTCAAAATTATATGATACAGAATTAAAACCTTGAAAATTTTTATGGTTATCGTCGTTGCGTCAACGTTAATTTACGACTCAATATTTCTTTCAATCGAAGTGATGCTCTTTTGCGGGCCAAGGGACCGTTCACAGCTAAATGCTATTATACTACTGATCCCGTCACGTTTTCACCTCACATTTCACAGTTTCTTTGCGTTCTGCCTAATGTCATTAGCATGGAAAAATCTCAGATCTCGAGAACATGTAACATTATGATAAACGGTGACGCAGCAAACACATCACAAAACATATTTTTTTAGAAATCGTTTTCACTAATGTTAGATTAACGAATTGTGCAAAATTGTGTTTGGTATTAAAATCTTTATTGACACGTCTAACTTTAGAAAAAATTTACTACTACGTTATTTCTTCTTTGCCTTTTGAAGCTTCCATCGTCAGTAGTACGGAAGCATGTGACCTANAAAAATTTACTACTACGTTATTTCTTCTTTGCCTTTTGAAGCTTCCATCGTCAGTAGTACGGAAGCATGTGACCTATTGAAGATGCAAAAAGCAGTGCATAGAGTGATGATTAGCTAGAGAATAAAGTTTGAGCAAACAAATGAAGAAAAATTAAGAATTTTGCCTTGGCCACATTGAACACGCTACGTTTTCCACCACTGCGATGTTTTTTACGGACCAGAATGTCCTTCGGGCTGAACAGATCATTGTAATTTTTGGACAAAACAATCACGACATAAAATCAGAGTGTAGTCTGTACTGCCTGACGTGTTGTCAGCCTTTGAACTTCAAGGAAAAATGGCTGAATGTATGTTAGTGGAGTATGTAAATAGCGTGTTCCTCAACGTACAGGATGTTATAAATGGCATCCGAGAATTAATAACATTTAGTATATCAGGGGCAAAAAGGGAATTNGGTACAAAATTTGTGTGTGGTAGATAAAAGTTTATTTTTCTTACAGCACTGAAACCTATAACAGTTAAAACTGTCCCTTACACTACTAAATATTTTACGAAACATATTTTAAGTTTTACGTTATTGAAGAATGTGCATATTTTATAACACTATAAAACATTTCGTGAGCTTCTTTTACGGTTACGTCTGAGTTCGGCTAATGTATAATTCTTAAGGTTCCTTTTGATTAAATTAATAGAAGTATTTCNATTTTACGGTTACGTCTGAGTTCGGCTAATGTATAATTCTTAAGGTTCCTTTTGATTAAATTAATAGAAGTATTTCGCGTTTGGACGCTTCAGACATCACAATGTGCAAAGGGAACTTTCTTCAAGCAGGAAGATGATAATGATTACTGCGTTTCTATGAAGAAAACATTTTTACTAAATCTTTGACTGATATAATTAGGAACGCTGACATAAAGTTTTTGAATGTGCCTTACAAATAGATGTTACAAATGTACTTAAGTACTAAATCTAATAAATCACTGTACGTAACCACTTTGAGTTAAATAGTTTATGTCAGTGTTCCGACGCCTGGGAGTGTACCACCCTTCAAGCTGTCGTTTTATTATCAAGAACGTAAAGTTTATCTTGATGAAAGAGTGGATACTTATCATTAGTCCCGCAAAAATTTAATTTTTATATGAAGCGGGAATATATATAGTGGGCAGAAAGATTAAAACTAAGCACCACTACCGGAGGTGCTCTGTTAAATGTCACTATCTGAAGTAGAGAGTGATGAGTTAAAACATTCCCGTTTCAGCAGATCTTAGAGCAGAATTAACGAAAGAAGATGCTTAATAGTATAAATTCTGTAGCGATGTATTATGTATTTTTCTTGGTAATTTAATAATAGCTTCCAAACTTGCCCGAGACAAACGGATGGATTACAAAGCTTCGCGGAGTAGTGAAGTTAGTACGCTGTAAACGAATCACGATGTTTTAGAAAGTATTGCCAAATATTTGAAATTCTATTCCGGTATCACGGCAATGATGACGTGGTTCTAAATATCTCAGCNTTAGAAAGTATTGCCAAATATTTGAAATTCTATTCCGGTATCACGGCAATGATGACGTGGTTCTAAATATCTCAGCCTCTTGGCGTCAGTTTCTGTACATATGAAAAGTCACTTGTCGAGTTAAATTATAAATGCAAAATACTAAAGATGAGAAGGTGGTTTGCTCCAAATGGAGCACTGCACACGGTAATGCGATGTGCAAGACCCATTTAAAAGTATTACACACAGTACCTAAATTGTCAGAAAAGTGCGTATTATGTTTCATATGAAAGAAGAAAGAACAAATCACATAACACCGTAAAATATTTTGATACTTCTTGCTTACTTAAATATTTCAATGTTTCTTTTCTGAATGGAATNAATCACATAACACCGTAAAATATTTTGATACTTCTTGCTTACTTAAATATTTCAATGTTTCTTTTCTGAATGGAATCAAATATTATAAATATTTGTAAATTATATTTGGTACTTATTTTTTTATTACATAAATTCAAAGTGTTAATCACTATGACTGTATTTTTTAATGATTTTCATTTTTTGCAAAATGTGTTTAATAAAGAATAATAAAGAACCCAGAATGGAAATACACTTAAATATTGACAAAAACATGCTCTTATCACACTGATTTTTTTAACATTTGAATAAGAAAACTCTAGCATAAGTTTTGTGCATTTTACGATATATACTGTACAGTCATATTTCATATGCAACATAGATCATACTTTTCCGACATTTTTGGTAGCGTGTGTACCACATATTAAAGTTCTGCGTGTTGTACACTCGGGTGTAGTGGCTCCACTAGAAGACACTTTACTTCTACCATAAGCAAAACTTGCAACATTTTTTATTATAAGCAATATTAACCAGCTGCTTTGAGTTTACGGATGAAATTAACTACCTGCCTCACCATATTTCAGCAGGAAATCGAGCATTATTTTACACCTAAATATTGAATAAATTACGGCTTGTGTCTTGACCCTTCCCTGCTTGTGCCATGGCCAACACTTTACTTTATTATAGGGCAATTAGAACGGTGTACCATCAACATGTCGTACAATGATCAAAATTGAACATGGAGCGGATGTGTTCCGACACACGCCATATTCATATTAACTATAATTTTAAAAAATTGCATTATGTGTTGTATTTGTAAGAATGGTTCTTCTTTTTATTGTATACGTATTTCGAAAACACATTTTTTGAAATTCCAGGAAATTTCTTTAGCATGTGACTTTTGGTATATTATCAAAATTTTAAATATTACAAAAANCGCATACAACAAAAACACATTTGTTTCGCTGTATATTTAAAAGAAGTGTCTTTTTAAATAAGAATCTGGAACTATAAAAGCAGCAATGTAATTTTGGAACAATGTAACATAAAATGCATCACGCATGCTATAAATACCAGTCATACAATATTACAGGTTAATGAGTGTAAATGGAAAGAGAGAATCGCAAAATATGATGTAAATTGAATTTAATTAAATATGAGTACCATATATAGGCCCTATTTTCTGTGTATTTACTTTCGCGGTACTTCACGAATTTCGTTCTCACGATGATGTGATAGCAAAGACAATTTGAAGTTATACCTTTTTGATGTAGTGGGAAATAAAAAATTTCAAACACTGTGCCATTGTATCGTGGGTGTTATACTCGTACATCGAGGGATAGATTATTATCTAATGTGTATATGTTGTTTCAGCTGTCAAAATTCTGGAAACATTGCTAACGATAGCTAAACGCTGTAAAGATGGAAGAAGAGGAAGAGGAAGTGACTCGAGAAAAGGCTTCGCAGGAAGTCCACTCCGTACAGCAGTCGTCTTCAGCATCTTCGTTCGTGAGTCGCCAAACGAGGAGCACCGTGGCAACAAGATACGGCTTGTCGGCGTCGTCTTTCTCGTCCAGGTTCTTGGAGAACGTCAAGTTGCTGGAGCAGCAAGAGGAGATGTCCCTGAGGGCGCACGACGTGGAGGCCGTCCAGAAGGAGGTGACCACGGCCAGCCAGCGTGGCTCCTCGGAGGAGGTGGTGGAGAGAGCTAGCTGCAGCGAGCAGGTGGAGGCGGGGCGGTTGTGCGTGAGCCAGCTGTCGACGAAGCGCGCCAAAACGTCGGCCGACACGCTGGCCGTGTCGCCGCAGAGGTCGCCGAACTCGCTGTCACCGGGCAGCCCGGCGAGGAGGGAGCTATCGCCGCAGCGGTTGGCGCCGTCGTACTCGAGCAGGAGCCAGGACGAGCAGCTGGAATGCTCGTCGCGGATTAGCAGCTCTTCTTCGGTGGGTCTGTCGGTGGCGACGGCGTCGCCGGAGGGCAGGCAGCAGTGGTTGTCGGCCGGTGGTGGCGTGTACCGCGAGAATGCCAAGTCGATGGAAAGCCTGCGGTCGGGCGGCACGCCGCAGCCGCACCACCACCACCGCCAGAGCTTCATCACGTCGTCGGAGAGGGACATGCGGCGCGTGGTGGCAACATCTGTGGAGGCGCGCTCGCTCGAGTCGCTGGAGCGCGAGATCCGCATGATGGGCAAGCGGCGCGCAGTGTCTGGCGAGGACATGGCTGCTGGGGCCGGCGAAGAGGGTCTGAGCGCGGCTGAGCGGCGGCGCGGGATGTACGCGGGCGTCATCAGCAGCGACAGGAAGGCGACTGTGCCTCAACACCTGTCCCTGCCGCCGCCCTCCACCCAGATGTATGGCCACGTCACGCCAGGAGTCGACCGCCGCCTCATGATCCTGTCGCCGCACAGTCCTGGAGACATGCTCCACTTCTCCAGCTCCTTCGCCACCCTGCGTACCCGACGCAAGAAGGCCGTCGTGCTGCCCAAGCTCATTCTGCCGCGCAGCGAGTCCGACGTCTTCCTAGAGTGAGTACACGCTCTCTCCTTACGCCTCACTATTTAAAAGGTGATTCACGAGGAGTTACTGCCACACACATGGTTTATTCATTTCATTATTTGGAGCAAAATATGTCATATAAATGTGGGTCATATCACCAATATTTAGAGAGTAATTCGACAAATTAGAAAAGCTTATAAGTACATAGGTTTGGTATGTCCGAAGGGCAAGGCCTGGGGGCTGTGGTGCCATGGTGCCATCTACCATCTTGGATTCCGCCATCTTGAATTATGTGACAACAGCCGATTAGATTCCACCATCTGGTTTTCAGCTGCTATCTTGTTTCCATCGGCACATTTCTTCCGGCGACCATTTTGTTTCCGGCCGTCATATTATTTTCATCCACAATCTTATTAATGGCCGCCATTATTTTTTCTGACGTGAATTTGTTTTCCCCTACCATATTGTTACCCAATTACTCACCTTCGCATCTGTCGCATGTGCTCCTCCACATGCTGTATTTCTCTCGTAGTCCGATAAAGCGTACCACTGATCTCTGTAATGTTGTTTATTGCTGCCAGAGTGCGCCACCTTATTACTCTTACTCATCTTCGTTTAGCCACACCATCTTGTTTCCACTTGTCCTTCATAGCCCGCTAGGGTCGCTGGTGTCGATCTCACTCGGCAGCCATGTTGGTTATATAGTTGGCCGCCAAGGGTGCTGCTTTTTTTTTAGTTCGGAGCTTAAAACATCGTCTGGAGGAGGGCGAGATCGAACTGTCGAACCTTGGGCCGACATGCAGACGACTTAGACCACTCGGCTATCGAGACATGTTCTGACGCAAGTGTTTAATGGAAGTAATAGTTTGTGTGTGACAGAGAGGAGAAAAAAATATTTTGTAGTTATTATTCTAATACATAGTAATAATTTAATGTAAGTTNGAAGTTATTATTCTAATACATAGTAATAATTTAATGTAAGTTTGGTTGAATACGCAAAACTTATTTAAACAGATAATAATAATTTTTTTTTTTCATAAAGTCAAAATGCTTTTTAAGTATATATATTTTTTTAGTATTTCTGTTTAAATATATATATTCTTTTGAAGTATTTCTGATGATATATATATATTCTTTTGAATTATTTTTNTCGAGACATGTTCTGACGCAAGTGTTTAATGGAAGTAATAGTTTGTGTGTGACAGAGAGGAGAAAAAAATATTTTGTAGTTATTATTCTAATACATAGTAATAATTTAATGTAAGTTTGGTTGAATACGCAAAACTTATTTAAACAGATAATAATAATTTTTTTTTTTCATAAAGTCAAAATGCTTTTTAAGTATATATATTTTTTAAGTATTTCTGTTTAAATATATATATTCTTTTGAAGTATTTCTGATGATATATATATATTCTTTTGAATTATTTTTGAAGAATTTTCTTTTTTTTTTCAAAAATGTTATGAAAAGGTTTACCTAAAAATTAAATATAGTTTTTTTTAAATTTAATTTACTGGAGTTAAGTTTGCGATCATGCATGGTAAAGCCGGGAAGCTGACCTTGTCAAAACAATCGTAAATCTATCAGACATCTAGAAATCGATTTATTTATAAATTATTGGAATTATTTTATTAAAATTTATTTTATTTACTATTTTGAAAATGCCCAAACCTTTAAAAAAATCCTACCGTAAAATGTATCGAAAATCTATTTAATGCAATAAAGGTTTATACAAAATAAATTATGTAAATTTTACACTTTCCCATGACACAAGTTAACATTAAAAAAAAAATACTCATGGAGTTATAGGTATATGATCCCCACAACATCACAAACAGAAGTCGGGTACTCGCACCACTGACCTACTTTACCAATGAAAGGAAGTGTTTCTTAAAATATTCTATAATGGTCTCCAAACGAAGATACTGCAATTCCCTCGTACAATTACGGAAATTTTTAATGTATTAAAAAAATTTTTATCAATGAATATATGGCTCATGACCACATATATTGGAGAGCTTTTTCAGCTTTAATTAATCGTATTTAACATTTTTAAAACATTTAAAGGCAAATGTTGTATTAAAAACATTTCGTTATTTTCAGTCATATGTGCCAACGCTGATATTGATAGTTTTTATATATTCTTTTAAAATATTTATGTAGCAGACCACATTTTTTTGCAAGTCGGCTGGTAAGCAAGCAAATATGTACGGGTATTTAGGTAGAGTAATGTAATTTGCGATCTCTTAGGAGGCAGTCTCATGAAATTCAGTTTGCAAATATCACTTCTAGCTTCAAGCAAATATGCATGTTTCTGCTAACCATATTACTTTTTATATGCATAAGGTATGTTTAATCAAAAATCTGCATTTATTATTCCATTTAAAAATTATATCTTTAATGTAAAACATTTAAGTATGTTTTGTTAATTCGTACCGAAATTGTACATAGGGTATAATGGAACCATGCAAAAAGTTCTCTCAACTTAATTTTCGGACTCCTCTCTTGAAGTCTAATTACTGCACGATGTCGGAATTTGCAAATTATTCACTGTCTCATCTGTTTTGTTGACATAAATATGGTAAACAGATTATTTAAATGTATGTATATGTATATGTTCATACGATATGATCAACGTCATATGATCAACGACTCTCTGCACAAGTATGATATAATCATGATATGGATCAGCATATACCAACACTTTTAAAAACATACTTGTCTATGGTTTACGAAATAATAGGTCTTTGAGACTTGGAATGTACGAGGGCAGCTAGGGCAACAATCATCGTGTTCTTCTCAAAGATTATTCCTTCGCAATCCTCACCAATCCTCACTAATCCTTTGATTAAAACCAATCACTCGTTCGTTTTATCGATCAATCCTTCAGTTTGTATCTCCCTCCCATACATATAGCAATTACGTTCATTCACCATCTCCTCAATTTTTACATGTTGACTGAATTTACGTTTTGTATGCAGTCAACTATCCATACATTTTTATACTAAAGTATTTATTATAATTTTATATACAGATATTTCTGTTCTAGTAGCGTGCTAAAAGCACAACTTTAAATTTGCGGGGAAACAAGGTTACAACACACAAAAATAAAAAAAACTATTATTTTATAATAATAATTAATTTTTATTTTGTAATTACAAATTCAGAAGAAAGCAGTTCATCACATCATGCGATATATTCCCGTTCATTCAGTTTACTACAGATTGAAGATATCTCAACAATGAGCGAGAGATCCTTGCGTTTTTGCAGGTCAATCAAATATCTGAGTCTATCAAGAAATTTATTCGGGTCTTCGGGAAATATGTAAAGAGTGTTCTTGATGCATTCTGCCTTCTCCGTATCACTTTTCGAAGGAAACTCGTTGGTGAAATGTGTGCTAACGTCGAGGGAAACATAATTTTTCTCATCAGATACTTCATTAACACTGTCTTCATAGTCATTATCATTAATGCTCTCTTCACGGTCGTCTTCCCTTCCTGTTTCATCCTGTATATCAAATTTTCTTTCTTTGTTGGAGTCACATAGATACCATCAATATTTGGAGCCGACACAACCTTGTATTCTGAAGTTCGTCGATTGTCGCGAACGTCTTGCAAGTGTACATTCCACACATATCGACTCATCATGCCTCGTAGGTCTCTCATTCGGTCATTGGCCATAACTGTCCCATCATAATCGTCTGTGAAAACAGTATCAATCGATGTAGCAGGAGTTATTGGCGAAATCACTTGCTGGATCCTAGTAGACGAACACTTACAGATCTCGATGTGTTCCTTCAATGTATCGTCTTGTATGAACTGCATGGTACCAATGTCGTAATGATTCATCGCGTGAAATGTACTCTTCGTACAGGTGGTTCTCTAATGACGCCGAGCATGACAGCTTCTGCTTAAATTTCTTTCCACAGTAGCAACACTGTTTTCCGTGTAACTTTCCAGCAGTTTGTGAGGGTACATCTACAGAGGTAAGCTCTATAGTAGACTTCGTACTATAATTTTCTTGCATCATATTCTTTAAAAAAAACTTGACATTCTTTCTACAGTAGGAAATTGTGTATCTACTTTGCTAAGCTACTGCTCTATATATAAACTTACTATCATATTTCGTCAGTGAGATTTAAGCGACTTTTGTGCATCCGTACAGTCAGATATTTTATTTATTTCCTTGATCTACCAGTTTCATCTTCAACACTCTTTTAAACTACTTCTTTTCTCAGCTTTAAATCATGGTCTCACTTAAATCAGACAATTGACTCCTTTCAGACGGACTCTTTACAAGACTGACCCCTAAACTACCCCTTAATCACACCTAATGACCCCTTATGTCACCTGATGACCTCTTATGACCCCTAAATATCACCCAATGAACACAGATGACCACTAAATGATCCGTAATTGATACCTGATAATCACTCAATTAACCACTTTATCACTCCTAAATGACTCCTAATGACCCCTAAATGACCAATAAAAGACTGCTAAAGACTCCTAATGACACCTAAATGAATCCTAAAAGACCCCTAACTGAATCTAATGACACCTAAATGGCTGCCTTATGACTCCTAATAACCTCTAATTTACCCATTATGACCCATAAATTGCCACTAAATGTGAAGAGTGTGGAGCTGATTGTGGTGCGTGTGGCATTGCTGCAGGTGCCTCATCTGACATTACCAAAAATATACTTACTGCTCATACTTTCTGCTCTACTGGCCGACAGCAGCCAAATATATATACTAGAGAGTATACCACCATACCAACCAAAAAATCCATAATACATCAAAATATACCAGACCAACAAACACCCCATCTCCTATAACAAAAAAAAAATTCAGTCATGCCAATCAACTATACCACCCAATACAAGCACAATATCCATCATAACTCAAGTGTGCCAACAAACTCTACAGCTGAGGCCAGTCCCTAACCAGACGCCCATTCTACTTGTTCTACCGACCAACACCACTTATACATACCAACCATACCACCCACTTTAAATCTAGCATACCTCACCCATTTGTCCACACAGACCATACAAAGCAAACAAACAGTACATACCAGTGACACAATCAACTTCTTCTCATACAATCCACCATGCCATCAGAAACTAGTCAAAAAACACTGGCTGCCTATACAAAGCACTTTAAATCAAAACATGCCTTAGTATTACAGGCCACACCGACACACACATACTGTCCACACCAAACGACATACACCAAAAATCGAAAGATAGATGTAATGGAAAACATATCACCCATCATACCAACCATACCTTCCATGACCACACAAGCAACAAAGCAAATTTATCGTCCAGACACAACCGAAACATTCTTACCATGTGTCAAACCATCATTACCGACTGATACCTGGCCAACTCAATTTAAGGACACCACCCAACACACCATCATTACGAAAGTGTTTCAAGCAAATATACAGTTGAGACCAGCCCATAACTTTACATCCATTCCATTTGCTCTACCGACCAACACCACATATCCTCCCCACTCATACTATCTGCTTTAACTAAAACATACCCCTACTCTTCAGTCTGCACCAACCTTACCAAACATTTACCTACTTTCCATAAAATTTGCTCAACTGACCGGCACCAGAAAATAACATGATTCGCAACATAACACACAACAGTTCACACATATAATTCCAAAATATACTTGCTACCACTACCATCCATCATAGTTAACAGCACCAGACAAATATATGTCACCACACCAGACAACATGCTGACATTCCATCCATTATAACCCAATTAAAAACCTTAATCATACTAATGGGCATACCAATCACTATAAATTACGAATACAAATACAATACATATCAGGCCACAACAAAAATAAACGTTCCTATCATCTGTCAAACTAGCATAACCAATGGATACCAGACCACCCAATGTACCAGCCACACCATCTCATATAACACAAGAAAAACTTAGTCATTACCATACCACACAACACACCATCCATACCTTCTGCCATAACTCAAGTGTACCAAGCAACCACATAGGTCAGACCAGTCCATAACACAATCATACCTACTATCTATACCTTCAGCTCTACCAACCGACACCAGTCAAATATATAATCATCATATCACCCAATTATACTAAAAAATACACCAGCAATACAAATCAACCGTACAGCCCATACCAGACCGGGCCATTTCAAACACTACGATACAGCAATCTTCTATACTCAAAAATACACCAGGCATTTAATGTATTCATACAGCCCTTTACTACACGAAGCAATTTCAAACACTACAAGACAACAAAACTTCTATACTCAAAAAATCACCAGCCATTCTATGTATACACACAGCCCTTACCACACAAAGCCATTTCAAACACCACGACACAATCAACGTCTTCTCATACCATCACCATATCGACTTATTTCAGAAAAATGTACTTCACAACATACTAGCCAATAAACCATACACTCTACAACTAAAATATACAAAACAATATAAAACCTTTACGCCTGCCATAAGATCATCATCTGCCAACACTTGCCAAATATTGAAGGCACATTACCAACCACAACCAAAACCGCAACCACAACAACCATTACTGCACCAACACAACTTACCAGGTAACATATATCCAGGTCATATCAATGATATCAACATGAAGCCAAGCATATACACTAATGCCGAATATTATTGCAATCTAACCAAATGTATCATCTGCTTTGTCCCAAGAATACCTCGATCATGGTATTAACACTTGAGACTATCTAATACCAATCTCAGACATAGTGATCTACCAAAACTGTCAAATATTTCGACTACTGTATTGAATGCCATTCCATCTATCATCGCCAGTTATACATATATAAATAAGTCATGCCATCTGTCCAGCCAACCAAATATTCCAATCATAAATCACAACCATGCTATCATTAAAAACATACCATCAATATAAGTATGTATGACACCCATACAGACTTAGTTCGCAGGTACCTTACCAAGTTATAACATATATTTATACCAACCATGTATACAAGCCAAGAATTATGTCCTTCTCATACGAGTTAAACATGCAATGAAACTATTACACTCATTCATACTAATCATGTGATTATTCCATTCTGACCACACTATCGAAGGGACACTCATTTCATATCACCAAACCAGCCGAACATATGATCAGGCAATACCAAATCAACATAGTAGCCATGCCTACCATACAATTAAATCAACAGTATATCATCCATATAGTCAGTCAGGTAGTATTTTAAAAAATGCCCTAAATAGGAACAGGAGCAGGAGCAGGCATAACCATACCTTCTGATGTGCATGGTTTCTTGGTAGATGACGGTTTGTATATGCAGATAAAAAAACGTGTCTATAAATATATCTCCCGATAAACTAACTTCGATTAGGTTATGCATAGCCTGGTAATTATATAAATATTCATACTGTCATAACATTAACACAATATAAAAATACAGATTTTAAATGTATTTCTGCAGTATGTTAAATCGATGTTTTATTTAATAAAAACAAGGTCTTCACCCCAACTACCATAATATTAATTAAATTTTCTGATCGGAATTCCCTACAGCCCATCCATAATTAATACCATATAAACCAACTATACACCCCGAACCTCTAACTACCCCACAAAAACTCTTCAAACTATCTCATAACATTTGATGCCATATAATAGCTACTGCCATAAACATGTCAACAAGTTATATTTCCCATTGTTACGACCAAAATATTCCATAATGTGATATCCCGATTACATTTACAGACCATTACATTGGTCACTACCTACAGTCCATTCCAATAGACCATATTGGTTATAATAAACAGTTCCCTTCATACCATCCATGCCAATAAGCCACCATACAGACATTCCTATGAAATATTTCATCGAATTATTCTGACAAACCATTTCATCATGCAATAGCAATCGCGTGGCCAGATAATACCATCACTCCATACAGTACATCATCTCCAACGAACCATCCATAACTAATTGTCATATCAATATGTCATCCCATCAGACCAGTAAATCAAATGTCCAAGTCAAAACATTCCAACCATCAATACTCACAGAACATATGACATCACACAACGCATTTGAATAGAAAATAACATCAATTTGCAAAGAGCTTACCATCAAACAATACCAGTAAAATAGCTAACCATACAAACAACACCTACCAGACATCGGGCCAAAAATATTACAACCAATAATTCCGACCAACAATAGTAACAGGTCATACTGTTAGAACATAACAAATATAATCCATTCCTACGAAAATATTCAAAACCCAAAACTTATAAAACATACCACCATGTCATACTGGCCACCTAGGCAGACCATACAAAAAAAAAGACACAACTATGTCGCGAGACCATTTCTACCAATAATATTGAATCATAAAATTTTTTTTCGAACAAAGTAGAAGTTTTTTATGTACTTCTTTTTTTGTTGAGTTAGAAAATTAAAGTTTTAATATACAAATTACGTATGTTATTCATTTATTTTAACCCTTGCTAATATTACGCTTTAAGAGGAAAAACGAATAAAACTGGTGATGGATATATTTAAATTAAATGTGATATTTATTTGGCATCAAAGACTAATTTTTTCCTGGCGAGTATACATAGAGTATGGGTATGAACAAATATTTGGAAGCTGTGAAGTTATAAGAACTCTATAGCCGAGTGGTCTAATGCGTCTAAATGCCGGCCCAAGATTCGGCAGTTCGATCCCGCCCTCCTCCAGAAGATATTTCGCGCTCCGAAATAAAAAAAACAGCGTCCCTGGTGGCTAACTCTATACCCAACATGAAGGTTGACCGAGAGCGACACCAGCGCCCCTAGCAGGCGATTTAGGACAAGTGGAAACAATATAGTTGCGTCAAACGAAGATGAGTTATAGTAATATGGTGGCACACTATAGCAGCAATAAACAACATTATAGGGATTAGGGATCGGTGGTCCATTCTAGCGGACTACGAGAGAACAGCATGTGGAGCAATTGGGAACCAATAAAGGGGGTGAAACAAAATGGTGGCCAGAAACAAGTTGTCAGCAGGAAATAAGACGGTGTACGGAAACAAGAATGCCGAATCCAAGATGGCGGCTATGATATAATTTAATAAAGCGGAATCCAAGATGGCGGACGGCCCCACGACACCACAGCCTCCAGCCCTTGCCCTCTGAAATAGCAAACCTATATATTCCTATATTATTGTGTATGGGGATGAATTAAAGATATTGTTTACCAAAGGACTGCACAAACATTTGACGAACTACTTGCGTGTATCATGCATGCCGCTACGGATATCAAATACAGACTTTTGCACCTATGTAGATCAACACGTGCTGTTCATAAGTGTGCGCTAAAGTGTATAGAAGTAGACGGAAACAGTTGTGAAAATCTTTTGTATTCTTGTTAGACACAATTGTGATGCTCAACTGTAAACAATACTGTCTGATAATACATAACTGTATTTATTTCTGAAAGGGTTATTGTTTTATTCGTTATTTTTCAAACGTTTAGAATTACTCTGTAAATATTGGGAATAGGACCCACATGTTATGACATATTTTGCTCCAAATGTTTTATGGAATAAGCCCTGTGAGTGGCGGTGTATGTACATCTCTAATCGCATGTACTGCATATTATCTTGTGTATTTCATTTTTAAATACTCTAAGAGGTTTTAACTATGTAGTGTCTATTGCACACAAACATTTATTATATTTGTATTTTTGCTTAAAAAATTGATACAGTTCCGTCGTTTCCACAATATAATACCATTTTTTTAATGTTTAGAAAATATGAATGGCCACTGAAATGTTGCCATGGGCTTTTCTTGAAAAATGATATTATAAAAAACTAACACTTTCGTGGACCAAACAGTTTAGAGTCGTAAATACGCTACACAACTCTATTGTTTTTGTTGGAATTGTTCGTTCACGTTCAAATCTAATGAATGAAGGAACCATTTGATAACACAAACCCGGGCAAGTGTTCTTTCATACATAATTTGACGGATCTGGACGTTTGTGGTCACGTTTTGTCTAGTTGGAAGAGGCCACGCCCGTCAGAAAGAACGTAAGACATAAGTGGGTGCAACACTCCTTCGAAGGTCGTGCACATAACGTTCACCGATCACAGACATTTGCAAACGTACGGAGGTTTCTAATGCATGCAAGCTATACACATGCCTTATAGTTACGGTGCCACTACAAACTGGTAAGTATCTCATTGACATGCAAGATCCATGAATTCATGGTTTTTCCTCCACCATGAAGTCTTCAGTGTACTTGAATCAGTTGGAAACGCGTTTCCAGTCGTATGATGCCCATGTCAGTTTTTCCGAGACAGAAGAGGCGCATAGTTATGCGTCGTGTTGTTAAAAATGGTACTTGGGTTTGAGCGTCAGTCTTTAAAAGCCATATCATACAAGGCATATTGCATGATTCTTACATTGATGGTAGTTGAGGCCCCAGATCGAATCCCAATATTTTAGCTACAATGTTAGTGCATAAATACACCCTTGTCGTTTGAAATGAGTTTTGACAGTCGATACCGATCATTCTCATCCCAAGACTTTCGACAGCCACACTGCTGTCGAGAGTTCGATGCATTGCCGGAAATCTTGTAGCCAAGGTACACATTCAAAATGATAATAACTAACATTCAAACTTCATCTGTTTTATCGAAATGCTAATACCATCTCACAAGCTCCTTTGAAAGTCACTTAAATCACGATAACCTGCCATCCTCGTGATGCAGGTAGTTCTCTAAGATATCTATTGTTCTATTTGTGTATTTGAAGGACACACCATAAGACGCACAAGGTAGCGCTGCTGTGTAACTCATCGGGACTTGTCTATCTCATTTCGTCTGGCACCTCACTGTTTGAAGCGAATGAATTCCTAGTGACCTAACCGAAAATTTTCATACAACCGAAGTAAGCCTATCCACCACTCATCAGCAGGGCCACTTTGTATATCTGCTAACAACAATGGAATTGATCTATGGCGTGTTATTTAATTCAGCATCCTCTAATTGAAAGAGTTATTTAATTTAAAACTAAAAATTTTACAGCAAAATTTGGCATTTTGTAATTATTACTTGCACGTGCAAATTTACCTCCTGTTACATAATCCTCGAAATTTTTTGCAGCTGTAAAGTTTGATCTAGTACGCATAACAATTTTAATCTGTCAGTCAACTCCGAATAAAATTTTTCTTCAGTACCATGTCGATTTATTGCATTAATATTATTTGTATATCATGTTTATTTTAATGCATTCTCATCTGAATTAACTTAATTTACATCCTTTAAAAAGAGTTAGTTCCACAATTTCTCAATAATTATTTTATTGTTGGCTTTCATTAGCCGTTTAGTGCCAAAGTTTTATTTATTTGACAGAAACGTTTAAATTTTAAATTAGTTACACCTTTAAACATTTGTGCAGGCAAAATAAATTATAGACTTTCGTAGCCACTTTCTAAATCATAGAGTTTCGCTGTCTTACTCGGTGTTTTCTTGGTTTCCGGGTCTGAACCAGATTTGAGTAGCAATGTATTCGGAAATACCAGAAATAAAAAAAAATTGTGAAGTTGCTCTAACCCGGAAGCCAAAAATGTTTCTTCCACTGCTATTATTGAATTACATATTTTAAATATTGTGCCAGTTAATTTCATCAAGTTTCCGTTTCTGACACATGCCATAGCAGAATCTTGTCGTGTTTCGCAGAAAGCCCAGAAGTGATTTAAAAACAGACACAAAAAAGCTAAGACTAACAAGCTAACCTTGGCGTGCTTCTCTGTGTTCATGTCGTTTTCTTAGTTTCCTGCCACTACGTATGTTCATAATAATAGTTCATTACCCACACTGGATGAAACATTCAAAGAACACATTTATGCTGTAGTCTCTTTTTTCCGTGTTTCACCATTACAGAGAGTGGAATTAAGCATTAAAAATATTATTTTAGTTATGTTATGACAGCTCTTATTCTCTAATTTTTAACTACTGTTCGGTACAACAATAACTCATCTAGCCAAAATTATATATTTTAACACAAAAATAGTATTTCGCAAACATTACTGCCTATGAATGCTTCCGAAGTTCATCTTCTTGTACTGGCCACAAATTACATCTAATATTTTTTGCTTCCTGTATATATTTGTACATTTATTTTATTTTATTTTAAGTTTACTTATTTAAGGATTGGCTGCACATGCACCCGTCATTTACACTTGGTTATTTGTCTCATGGAACGCTCCATGTCACTTATCTCTGTTTTATAATCTTCCTCTATGATAGACAGATAAGCACTATGCGCCATCATGTTCTCTGTGATTAACTACCCATGCAGGATTGGCTTGTGTGTGTGTGTGCTGTAGAAAAG
Source organism: Clitarchus hookeri (assembly GCA_002778355.1). Classification (NCBI taxonomy): domain Eukaryota; kingdom Metazoa; phylum Arthropoda; class Insecta; order Phasmatodea; family Phasmatidae; genus Clitarchus; species Clitarchus hookeri. The sequence goes on along the minus strand of NQII01003866.1, from coordinate 23,019 downwards.
ACATTTACCTTAAACATTTCCTCGAATAAATCAGAGAACAAAACTCTCAACTCCGCTTGATTCTAGGTAGGAGAGAGGGCTAGCTTCGTTGCCACCTTTCTGGTCCAGGTCTTTGACGAATTCCTGTCTTGTACGGGTGCACGTGAGAGATGTTATCATCCTTCAAAGCTTTCCATTATAGACACGAACGCCATACTGGTATTTGAGGGCATGTGTTACCTGACCACTGATGAATGTGTTCTTACTTCTTATTTCATACTCCATTCAAACTTGCCTGCNCCACATTTCGTTAATAAATCCAAACTCATTAAACATTAAACTTAATTAAGTTGTGTTCCTAGCATGTTCCGCCACTTCACTTCTAACACAGTATGTAAGTGTGAGGTTCAAGTTCAGGCAATGATCGCCCTGACTAAATTTACTCCCGTAACAATAACTGTTATTAGGATCCAGGCTCTCTACAATAACTGCCCTTCTCTTACCAAACATGAACACTACCGTCCCAGTATCGATACTCAGTTTTACTTCGTTCACTAATTTAAACGATTGCAAGTATGCGATGTTTTTCTGCCCCTGTCACATCTCATACACCAAGGTAAGAAAAAAAATAGATAAGAAAAAATACTGGACTGAACACAGAATAGATTCCTTCATTTTGCTGACTAGGAAAACTGTAATTTTTCATCGGTACAATTGTTCTAGTGAATCATTAATTTTCGATCAATTTCTTCAGTTGCTGACTGGGGTTGCTGCCTATCTTTGCAAAGTTTTTTTTACCGCCGGTAAAATAGTTTACGTAACACTCCCTACTTTTCTACGCACGTGTCTAACTGCAATTGGCTGCTTTTCAGTTTTTACAGCTTTACAAATCCCAAAATCGTTCTGCGCCGGCTTCTCACCTACTTTTCTTATGTAATCCCGTGAGCACATCATGAACCTCTTCTCCAATGTGTTACAATTCCAGTAATTTCAACCCCGCTGTGTTTGCATACCGACTCTACTCCTCTCTACACACAGTTCTCGCTCCATTTGTTAAACAATTCTACTCACCGACATAAACTTCTCTACCTGTGTTTGTGCTGTGGCCGTATATACTCTCAACTGTTCGGCGTGTGTTCGCATGGCTGCACTAAGTTAGAGTTTGTTGTCTTTGTGCCTAGGTAAGTCAGCCGATTCCTTTTCATCTAAAAATTTTCTCATAAGTATATTAAGAACAGTTAATGTTATTGTGCTGCAGTCGCTGACTACGTGCAACACGTGCGGTCCCATTTTCGTATTTCACGGATGTCCCCAACATTCACTCTTCCATCGCCCATAGAACTGTTAAAATCACATGGACAACAATGATGAAGGGTNTTTTTTTTTTTTTTTTTTTTTTTTTTTTTTTACAGATCTGAAAGTGTAAACACGTTTCGAAGTACTTACATAAACACTTTTCCAAGCTCAAATTAAATCCAAATTAGTTTTGATAGTTATATTGGCAGAAACGCTGTATAACATTGGAACACGGAGAGTAGTTGTTGCGCAGCTGATACACTGTTAGAAAAAGTCCATAAAATTACGGGAAATACCGGTTACAAATTATCCAGACATCTGCGTTAAATTACGGTCTACAACGCTATCTCCGTAAATGTCACACAAATCTCCGTAAATTCACGGAACATGACCACAAACTTGCAAGTTTTTTTTATCTGCTCTTTACAAAGGGGTAACAAAATAAGTTTTACTTCCGTTATGTGGGTGATTCACTGTGTATAAATATGACTAATAAAAATAATTGTCCTGTTGCGGGATTTCAACTCGAAAAAGTTTTTTATATTCGAACACACTATCCACTCAGCTATCCACTCATCTACCATGATTTAAAAAAAACTAATGTTGTAAATATGGGATTTATGAAGCATCATTCATGTACTGTCTTAGTTTCTAGTCATCTTAGAGTGTTTGCATTTTTTTTATTTCAGGTTTACAAACAGGGGTAAGGAAAAAAAACATTTCGTAATGTATTTCATTGTGTATGACAGAGAAATTAAAAGTGTTTTAAAATGTTTTGCCCTGTAGTGGAATTTGAACATGAATCGAAAAGTTAACGTACAATAACTTGAACTACTCACCTATTGCACCTTTACACGAAGTATTTCGTAAATATGGAATTTACATGAAAGCGAGGAACGTGCTTATCTTTGTTTCAAGTCGTGTTAGAGTGCTTGCAGCATTTGCGGTTTGTAACGCGAGGTTACGAAAAAATAGTTTTATTTTCCTTATGCGCGTGTTTCACTGTGCATACCGAAGGTTTTGTCGTGCAGCGGAATTTGAACAAGAATCAACGAATCGGCACTCTATGAGTGGTTCATCTGCATTGTTCGTGTCTCAAAGTCTAAGCCGTAAGAGTAGAAGAGCTTCCGTATTTTATATTTACGGAGCTCATTTTCGTTATTCGTCATTACGGAAACCATTTCCGTAAATTAACCCTACATCTCCGTAAAAGTTTCCATAAATCTACAGATATTTCTATCAGTGTAAGTGCACCCTATCCCATATTCCCATTGCGATGTAACAGCATTTCTAAGTTATCTTGTTCGCTTTGCTTTGCCATACGTTGCATGTCGGGAATGTAACTATCATCGGTGCTATTTTAAATTACACGCCAAGTTCTTGTTTTTTCTCTATCTTCGGGCGGAAAGTGGGATATGAAGCTGACAGTTTTTTTTAATTGTGGCGGGGATGCTTACCTCTTTTCTCAAAAGGGATTACATCTACGTTGTACGAAGTTACTCGTCGAAGTATCAGTCCTCATTTTTGATACCCCTAGGTTGGACGACTGCTAATCATTTTCCACGCTCGTTCTTCAGTTAAGGAATTAGGCCTAATATTCCATCGATCACAGTTACTCGAACGCTCAGAAAACTTTCTACCTCTCGAACATTGGCTGGAAAATGCCGTTATACCTCATATACCTCATGCCTGTAGCAACTTTTCTTCCGGTTAGTCAACGTGCACCCTGTTTAAAAATCTTACAGCTAATAGGTAAAACAAAATTATATCAGTCCTCTTCAACTCTAAGGTGACTGGTAGGCCTATTGAACGAGAAGGGGAAGAGATACTTAGTCCCTTCTTCAACGGTTCTAGTATGTGCATTTACCAAATGTGACTATTCTGTTTTCTCTGTGAACGCGCTCTTCACCTTAATCAGTTATTTCATTTAATGAAATGCTACTTACAGTAAAGTCATTTAATAAACTGCTATTCACCGACGAATCATCAGAAAGCACTAGCAACAGGTATTTCAGTGTTTTGGAATTCACAGTAAAACATTTGAAAATTATTTTTTTAATCAATGAAATTAAGTATTTGAAACAATCAGTATGGATTCATTTGTTCCTGTAGAGCCATTTTCATTGTTTCATGTTTAGAGTGTATAGCAGGTGTCACGGTCGTATCCATCACTAAATCCGTGAATTGCTCCAGATAGATTTCATCCTAAATATGTCGATAAATTCAACGTCTTATCATTGAAACCACTAATTTGGTACAAAATTCCGCCTATACGCAAATAATTTGATTTAAAAAACTTGAGAAGCCCGTTTATGTTCATCATAATCCTCCAAACGTACACGCCCACCAAACACCGTTCAAAAATTGCTGCAACTGACCTAAAATTAGCCCAATAGACTTGACTAAAACATTGTTAGTACTCGAATAAACCAGTAACGACGCATGCGCAATTTTCCATCCGAGGTGTGTGGGTCTAATTTCATTATCGTATTCGTGGATGAACACGTAAAATTAATAAATGCACCAATTTAAAAAAAATACTTTTGAAAGAAAATTGCGGTATACAAGGAAAAAACACATTAAACCGGAAGTCATAATTCAATGTAAACAGCCACCGATTGCTCGACAATGACAGAAATTAGGTCAATGAAGGATATCAAAAATCAAGTAGTCAAGTTTATTTCCTTACTACTTACCAAATTATTTGCTATATATTAATTCTTTCACGAGTTTAATTTTTTGGGTAAAATACGTAAATATTCCCATATTTTTATGAACTATAAAAATTTTCGTACCGCTTTTTTAATAGTAGGTAAAATTTGAAACTTTAATATCAATAATAATCTAGGAACGCCCACGTGCGAAGTGTGTTTTCGCTTAACCAAGATTATATTTTACAACCAAGAAATTCATGATAGTTGTATTATTAGCTTTCATATTGACAGCAGCATTGAACTCCACTGAAATTACTTGCTATACACACACACAAACGTATTCCTTACATAAGTTTTAATAGAGTCGCTACAGATAATTTTAGAAGGCAGATGGTTTTTTTCTAACAAAGGGTTTGAAACCTTTTAGGTAAAAACTTAGATTAATAGGCCTAACTTGTCAATTCTATAATGCCTTATTAATGTGAATGACAATAAGAATATATTGTTAACAATGAGTATTCTTCCAACTGTCACTCCTAATTTCAAACGAAACCACTAAGTACTGTTTTTATTTAATAATTTCTGAAAACCCTTAACCCAAGAGTGAACGGAACGAACGCGTTCAAAATCACGTGCCTGTCAATCAGTTTGTTGCAGTGGTTATTTAGCGGAAAGCAAATATTTGAGATAAGTAAAATAGTTGGGGTAATGTAAACCAAACATGTTCAATTGCACCAACTACGCTCGCTAGAGGTAGGCTTACGTCTCGTACAAAGGCAGATCAGAGATCATTGTTAGCAGTGTAAACACGGCGGCATTGGTGCAGCGACCACGCCCACGGCCTACGTGCAACACAGCAGCAACAGAAAATGCATGTTCTGCCGCTGGTAACATGTTGGTGTGAATTTTTTCCAATTGTGACAATTTAAAGAAATCCTATCAAAACGCCAGTCTTGAAAAATCATTTAAAAACACTACGTACGCTTGAATAATTCTTCGCTAACTTTCTTTAAATGATTTTATTCTGAATAAATATCTGCACAGAAATTCACAGCACTTTTATATTTCGTGTTTAAAAATTAATTAAAGAGCGGTTCGCAGTTTCTTTCTTGTCCCTCTTCCTCTCCCCCTTCCCAATTACCACATTTTATTTTCCAAGTATGTGTAGAATGCGGTCGGAGATTAATGAACATTTATTTACTATCCACTCTTTAGTGTAAAGAATTTTGTATGAATAATAATCTTTCTCTTAAATATTTTGAGGTATATCCACAAAGACCTCTGGCAATTGTAAATCCTACGGCATTTCTTGTTCTTTCACTAAGTGTTCCTGTTTCAATATTTTTCGCTTTAATAAACACATATGACAGCACCAATGTCGTGAAACAGTAGCGACAAAAACTATGACCGATAATAAAAGACGGAACTTACAAGAAACAGATTTTACTCTTGACTTTGTGGGTCCGCGTGTTGGGTCTATGTCAATATCCTATAGGTAGCGCTGGTCAGTGTAATACAGTCCTTTCACGTCAGAGCAACTTATCTCTATCAAGACTCACACTGCACCTCAGAAACACTTTTGATACGTTTCACTCTGAGTATTTTGCATGAGGATTTTAATCCCGGGCTGTCTCCTTCGCGAGAGATATTGAGTCGTATATCAAACTACTGCGTATAAGCCTTATCTCGAGTGCTGTTGTCACAGGGCTACGCTCTTGTTCTGCAGCAGGCAGTGCGAGAACTTTCTTTCGCCACACCTCGTCACCCTGACCCCAATGAAACATACTGCTGCTGTTTTTGACTTGATTTCTGAAATGTATCTATTTTAAACTATTATCATTATTTTACTTCCTTTTCACTAAAAGTTGATTCTGCAAAACCACAGAAAATAGCCAAGTAGATAGACTTAATTTATTAAATGTGGAATAATTTCATTAAAATTTTTTGTTGAATCGACGGTTTTAAGCCATATTTCACAATATATATTTTATTTAGATATATGAAGAGATTTATATAAGAACCACAAAAATGTAAATATTTGTGGTCAAATGATTATAGTTTTCAAAATATAGCACCAAAAAGTCTAAAATGTCGGAATATGGGAGCCCAAGTTTCCATGCTAGTAATTAGCTTTACCAAATAAATCACATGCCATGTGATTTATGTCAAACACACATGTTAATTAAGAATCAAATATATATAATAATGGGTATTCGGGTACTGGTATCCTGAATCTCTTTTAAAATAGTTATTGTTGTACTTCCTATTTTAAAATAGATTCAAGATGCCAGTATCTGAGCACCTATTGTTGAATATCCTTGATACTAATTTAATATGCTGTGTATGATATAGATCACATGACATGTGATTTATTTGGCAAAGTTATTTAGAGGCATAGAAACTTGGGCTCCCATTTTCTGAACTGTTCCACTTTTCGGTGCCATGTTTTGAAAACTATAATCATTTTACTAGAACTTTTTTCATATGTGGTCGCTATATAAATCTCTTTCAGGTAATGCAGTAAAAGATTATCGTGAATTATGGCCTTAAAGAAGTTACTTCCTTAAAGGCCATAAAGCGTTTTATAATATTAAGAATTGAAAAATACTTACAGTTTCACAAGATATTTGCACAAACACTTTTTTAGTCCCACGTGTAATCAATGACTATAGAATAATATTTAAAGAATTTTCAAATATCTAAGAGATATTTCACTTTATGTAAGTCAGTCATTCAGCGACCTTTATTTAGCACATTACGTAACAAACATAAGCTTAAAAACCAAAAATGTCTCCTTCTTTTAAATTTTTGAGATAAAGTTCCGGTGTTTGACTAGAACTGAAAAGCTAAGTTGTTGAACAAGTTCAGTTTATGTTCTCAACATGTATGTTGATGACAGTTTGCTCCAAAATTGCATCCGGGAGAGTATCATCCGTTATTTTCCAGATGCTAAGAGAAGGGATATAATAAAGCGCGGGGAAGATAAAGGATGGGAAGGTAAACTGTTTGCCGATTACCCTCTCCAACTCCCCACCGGAAATTAACTCGTGCTCGCTTGTTTGTACGCGGAGCGCAAAAAAACTGTACCAAAGAACTTCTACCAGGGCCGCAGAAGTTGACGCAAGCTGTGACAACATGGCGTCACTTAGTTCGGCCGGGTTTCGGAGCTGCCAGCCAACGACGTAAATATCGCAGACAGAGCACTGCGTCAACTTGAAGCTGACGCGTCCTCCCTAACCAAATACCTAAGTTTGGGACGATTACAGAATACTACGACACATGTATCTTAAAGATAAACTATTTGTGTGGTTTATACACTGAAGAGCCAAAAAAAACTGGTACACATGCCTAATATCGTGTAGGGCCCCCGCGAGCACGCAGAAGTGCCGCAAGACGACGTGGCATGAACTCGACCAATGTCTGAAGGTATGCAGGAGGCATTGAAATTTCCGCCAATTTGAGAAAGTGTTACACGTCTGTCACGTTTAATGATTCTGCTCAGTCGTCGTTTGTCCCGTTCGTTCACGATCTTTTTCCGACCGCAGAAATGTCGAAGATTTGATATTTTACCGGATTCCCGATATTCACGGTACACTCATGAAATGGTCGTACGCGAAAATCCAAATTCTATCGCTACATCGGAGATGCGATGTCCCATCTCTCGTGCGCCGACTATAACACCACGTTCAAACTCACTTAAATATTGATAACCTGCCATTGTAGCAGCAGTAACCGATCTAGCAACTTTGCCAGACGCGTGTTGTCTTATATAGGCGTTGCCGACCGCATCGCGTTACTCTAATTGGTTCCATGCCTCTGTTATTTGCATACTCACGCCTATACCAGTCTTTTTGGCTCTTCAGTGTACTTGTGTAAAGTTTTGTCGCGGGCCTGCCGATTATTTTTTCCTTAGTCATGAAGCGTGTGCAGCGAAAATTAGCTGAGCTCGGAATCATGTTATATTCAAATTGCATGGCCGCTAATGTGTACAAGTGCCTAGTAGCGTGCAGACAGTGTCTATGTAGGTCGGACGCTCAGTTCCAGGCACATTCAAAGCCACTCGTAGATACTTGACAAGTTCACGCATACAGTCGATACAGAACACGTGTTTTATATCGCACCATAACAAAACAAAAAGCAAATGAAATTTAAAACATAGCTTATTATTTTGATATATTTTATGAATTTTTTTATTTATCTAAAAATAAGCCAGTTTTTTTTAGGCAGAACTGTAAAAAATTAATTTTTGTAATGAATGTATTAAATACATACAAAATTAAGTATTTTATAGTTCAAGCCATTACTAGAACAAAGCCCTTGTAACGTTTTAATATCTACATTTTCAAATATATAGTGGACAGAATACTGTATATTCTGTTTTGGATGATTCAGAACAATAAATTCTAAAATTTATAAAACACTCTTCATACAACGTAAAATGTATAAATAAATGTAATGTGTAATGATCAATAAGATTTTAACATAAAAGTATAGCACGCATCAATGGCCTTAAAGAGTGTAGTAGTTATAATATGTAGTGTCCTGAACGAGAGCTGTAATTTCGCTCTGCAGTATCACGCGCAAAGAAGAAGCTAGGTTTGTTGTGCATGCAGCATATGCGAAAACTTCAAGCTCCATGAATATGTTTTCGTGAAAATTTTTTCAATAATATATATTAAAACTGAGCTCAGAAACTGCACCTAGGGAAGTAAAACACTTTATAGAGTAGAAGCGGAAAAAAATTAAATAACAGACTTTATAAGCTGTTTGCATTAGTCACGATTTTCTCCGTATTATTGTTCATATCACGAAAACAGAGTTATTGTGGGCTTGTATTTTGACTGTTACTATTGTTCANTACACGTCTGTCACGTTTAATGATTCTGCTCAGTCGTCGTTTGTCCCGTTCGTTCACGATCTTTTTCCGACCGCAGCAATGTCGAAGATTTGAAATTTTACCGGATTCCCGATATTCACGGTACACTCATGAAATGGTCGTACGCGAAAATCCAAATTTTATCGCTACATCGGAGATGCGATGTCCCATCTCTCGTGCGCAGACTATAACACCACGTTCAAACTCACTTAAATATTGATAACCTGCCATTGTAGCAGCAGTAACCGATCTAGCAACTTTGCCAGACGCGTGTTGTCTTATATAGGCGTTGCCGACCGCATCGCGTTACTCTAATTGGTTCCATGCCTCTGTTATTTGCATACTCACGCCTATACCAGTCTTTTTGGCTCTTCAGTGTACTTGTGTAAAGTTTTGTCGCGGGCCTGCCGATTATTTTTTCCTTAGTCATGAAGCGTGTGCAGCGAAAATTAGCTGAGCTCGGAATCATGTTATATTCAAATTGCATGGCCGCTAATGTGTACAAGTGCCTAGTAGCGTGCAGACAGTGTCTATGTAGGTCAGACGCTCAGTTCCAGGCACATTCAAAGCCACTCGTAGATACTTGACAAGTTCACGCATACAATCGATACAGAACACGTGTTTTATATCGCACCATAACAAAACAAAAAGCAAATGAAATTTAAAGAATAGCTTATTATTTTGATATATTTTATGAATTTTTTTATTTATCTAAAAATAAGCCAGTTTTTTTTAGGCAGAACTGTAAAAAATTAATTTTTGTAATGAATGTATTAAATACATACAAAATTAAGTATTTTATAGTTCAAGCCATTACTAGAACAAAGCCCTTGTAACGTTTTAATATCTACATTTTCAAATATATAGTGGACAGAATACTGTATATTCTGTTTTGGATGATTCAGAACAATATATTCTAAAATTTATAAACCACTCTTCATACAACGTAAAATGTATAAATAAATGTAATGTGTAATGATTAATAAGATTTTAACATAAAAGTATAGCACGCATCAATGGCCTTAAAGAGTGTAGTAGTTATAATATGTAGTGTCCTGAACGAGAGCTGTAATTTCGCTCTGCAGTATCACGCGCAAAGAAGAAGGTAGGTTTGTTGTGCATGCAGCATATGCGAAAACTTCAAGCTCCATGAATATGTTTTCGTGAAAATTTTTTCAATGATATATATTAAAACTGAGCTCAGAAACTGCACCTAGGGAAGTAAAACACTTTATAGAGTAGAAGCGGAAAAAAATTAAATAACAGACTTTATAAGCTGTTTGCATTAGTCACTTTTTTCTCCGTATTATTGTTCATATCACGAAAACAGAGTTATTGTGGGCTTGTATTTTGACTGTTACTATTGTTCANTTTTTCTCCGTATTATTGTTCATATCACGAAAACAGAGTTATTGTGGGCTTGTATTTTGACTGTTACTATTGTTCACAACTGCAACCATAGACTAAATATGAGGTAGACCGATCTCGCTGGCTGCGCACAACCAGTCTCCATCTCCCAACATTGAACTGCTTTTCTGACAACACTAATAGCAAAAACGGCATGGATTGGATTAGAGGGTAGAACACTAATCAGTAAACAAGGCTTTGAGATGTAAAAGGTTTTAATTTCGTATAAAAGGGCTTGTCTTTTGAAAATGTGTATATAAACAAACACGTTCATCACTGTTGACCATGTGACTTTGACAGCTGTGTTCCTTTGGAGTAGGTCAATGTTGGGTACATGCGCACAAGATGAATAATCGGTCTACCTCATCTTTAATCTATGACTGAAACGTGTGAAATAATCCTCTAGAAGTGAAAGCGTTCGGCCGTATTCCGTGCACAATGAATTGAGCACTTTCGGAAGCCCTGCTTAGGATATACTTTGTTCCTCAGGTCCTCCTTCCGCTATACGTAAAATTAACACGTATTGTGCACTTTTTTTCATCCGCCATACAAATTAAAATGTGCAACTGTTAGTAATATACATGTGTTACATATAGGCAAATTCATAATCTAATATGTATAAAACAAGAAACTCTAACTTTATTGGCCTCAAATTTATACGTTACAATCGCAATAAAACATAAAACATTTAGAACTGTCTTTAATTAAATCGCTATCAACTTAACTGGAAGCCCACATTTTAGTGTGTAGTAAGTATACTTATGGGCAGTGTATTTTTTCTTGAAAATCGGTTTTAAAAATTCTTACTTTACCGTAAACAGCTTTTGGCGGTGTGCCTTTGCAACATATCCTCCTCCAATATTCCGGCAACGCGCCTTTTGAGTCTGCAACACGACTGAGTGGGTGCGCACAAGGGGATAAATAACGTCATAATAAAACGCTACGTAACAGGTGCCAGCTATGAGATAGCCTGCCAGGCTATCTACTCTCAAGACGTGCGTTACAGGCACTTACGATCACGACATACAAAACAGTGAGATATATTGATGAATGTAGACTCGGAACCACCAGATTAAATCATGTGACCAAATTTTGAGTCATGCTGGGAGAGTAGTTCTAGTACAATTGCCTGCCATACGCATTAGAGATAACAGTCACAGAGCACCCTTCCTGCATTTCTCTCACATAAACAAGTAGCTGTCTGGCCAATTAATAATCCGTTGCCACTTAATTAAAAACCTTTTTATTCATGTCACAAGTGAAAATACAATTTGCTCATGAAGGTTACTGCATGCGTGGAGGAGAAAAATTACAAGTTGTTGTCACCTGTACTTGAGTTAGAAAAATTAACTAAATATGTTGTATTTTACGCGAAGAATTAAGTCTCTTAGTGNTGTTGTCACCTGTACTTGAGTTAGAAAAATTAACTAAATATGTTGTATTTTACGCGAAGAATTAAGTCTCTTAGTGATTTTTAATTTACTATTTATGATATCCTAGTACATACTGTTCGTAATTATCTACTTAACTTCATAATCAGCTAAGTNTATTGTCACCTGTACTTGAGTTAGAAAAATTAACTAAATATGTTGTATTTTACGCGAAGAATTAAGTCTCTTAGTGCTTTTTAATTTACTATTTATGATATCCTAGTACATACTGTTCGTAATTATCTACTTAACTTCATAATCAGCTAAGTGNTTTTTAATTTACTATTTATGATATCCTAGTACATACTGTTCGTAATTATCTACTTAACTTCATAATCAGCTAAGTGTTTCATTTGCGATGAAATTTTAATCGCGGGGCTCTTTGCAGAACAACACTCACGTGGACTTACTATTTCTTTTTATTTGTAAGTTTCCATATAGGAAATAGAAAAAAACCTTTGTGACATTAGATTCCCAAAATTAAAAATGATCTACTTTTCATGCACCACGAACGTCAGACAATTTTGTGATTTGCAAAAAGACAAGACGGAATCAAGAATGATTTTTTCTGGATCAGCAGTGGTATCGATTTTAGCGTACTGTGCATGTGCTGAATCAGCGATGATGAACAGAATGCGTTCTGTTTATAAACTCAAGTATGCAATTATCATTGCTACAGCAGTCATATTTGCCATACACACAGTCGAATTTATACTTGTGCCAGTTTAATTACTTCAGTCTGCAGATGGTAGTTTGACACAGATGAAATGTTTTATCGCGTATCGGTGTGAAAGGCATTCACAGGTAGACTCTTTTGATCCGGAGAAAGGATAGTTAGTGGGGAGTGAGAGAAATCATTGTGGTGTTACCAGTTTTTCAGTCACTAAAAATGTATTCAACATTCTTGATTGGGATTTCTTCTTTGAAGAAGCATAGTGTGTCACTCGTATTATTTAATAAGTGTAATATCAATGAAGTTCCTTAATTTGTTTAGCAAATGGAATAAATGGGAATTGATTATTGATTACCTTCTAAAATGATTGCACAAGCGATAGTAGCGCGTGAAGTCAAACGATAATGATCTCGAAAATATATTTAAATAACGCTCAATGCACTAATAAAGTCACATTTTGAAAAATTTATCTCAAACATAAATAATGCCAAAAAATATATACGTCCTTGATGGCCTAACTCTCCACCTTACAATGTATTGTTTTAATCAATTTTATTAGCAAGCAATTTTATAACCAATAATAAATCGAGAATAAAGGTTCGACTATCATGTTTTCCAATCCGTCCCTTCTTTATTTTCTAATTTCTATATGCATGGTTATAGAACTATTTAGTACTCTTTAGCTAAGGGGTTGCCATCACGTGGAGATCGCATCACGGAGAAATTCGCTCTGACCCTCTTCGAGACTCAATTTACGACACAAATAATATCGGTATTTAAACGGTCTATGACAGACATTAACTTTACATGTCACTCAAATTTGTTCATGCCAGGCTTGTTGCGACCAAAGAATTTTGAGAAAATAAGGGAAGAGAAGGTCAAACAGGAACTTTCTATGTATTTCACTCGAGTACTCTCGTAGAATCACGTGTTGTGAACGAGCCTACAGCCTACATAAAGTAGGACGCTGAAGAGGCATCGCGAACAAACCAGATCCCTTGCCGGATAAATCTTTCATTACCTTACTTTCNATAAAGTAGGACGCTGAAGAGGCATCGCGAACAAACCAGATCCCTTGCCGGATAAATCTTTCATTACCTTACTTTCAAACCAAGTATTAAACAAATATATACCTTCTTTGCAAAAGGAGCTTCGTTATCCGATATTATTTTTTTCTTCCTAATTTTTATAAAAATATTTTTTTTTGCTGTTTTTGGGTNATAAAGTAGGACGCTGAAGAGGCATCGCGAACAAACCAGATCCCTTGCCGGATAAATCTTTCATTACCTTACTTTCTAACCAAGTATTAAACAAATATATACCTTCTTTGCAGAAGGAGCTTCGNAACCAAGTATTAAACAAATATATACCTTCTTTGCAAAAGGAGCTTCGTTATCCGATATTATTTTTTTCTTCCTAATTTTTATAAAAATATTTTTTTTTGCTGTTTTTGGGTTAGATGGGCTAGTCTTAGGGTGACTGCCAAACCAATTTCGATCAATCAAACAAACTTTATTGTAAATTAGGCATTATACACAAGCTGTACATGACCTACAACATGAAAATTCCCACAATTTCCAACTAACTTACGAAACATCCATATTAATCACCAAGTTCTAACTTCAATATTTTACATGAATACAATATATTAGCTTGAGCAATAGAGATAATGGCAGTCTGATTTATAACACTTTCATGAACTGCAAACGTCTTCGAACATATTAAATCACGAATATCAATTTGATTAAAATAAGTGATAGAAGGCGCAGGACTGTTATGAGCCCGCCTGAAAAAACACACCTCTAATAATCCACATCCAGGATTAGCTGCCATACCCTGAACACCAAATCTGCACAATAAAGGCATAAGTGCATAACTTTCTTGATATTGCATAACTTTCTTAACACAAACATAGTCCTGTTTAGACACATCCGTATTTAGTCCTCCAATATTTCTAAAAATATTTTTTGGATAATATCTTCTCCTTCTGTAATATCTTCGTGGCATGATAAATCACTGTTGTTGGTTTCAATTTACGGTCACATAACCTCACTCTCATTTAACAAGCAGCGTCGCCGCACCTAGTACTACTGTGCGGCGACGCAGAGCTCCGTGCGCTGTATGTTTTGTTTTCAAGGTCACACAGCGCCCAGGTTATGTCTGGGCGTAATTCATCTTCTGGGAATGTATATAAGTGAGAGCAAGAGTGCCACAAGTCACTTCGCTGCGTGTCATAAGAGAAGACACATCAGAGAGGACAAGAACAAATCAGCATCTTGCCAGTCAGACGCCTGGACCAACAACCAACAACAGTGATTCAACTAATTACAGTGATTCATCATGCCACGAAGATATTACAGAAGGAGAAGTTGTTAACCAAATAAATTTTTTCGAAATATTGGAGGGCTAAATACGGAAGTGTCTAAACAGGACGATGTTTGTGTTAAGCAAGTTATGCAATATCAAGAAATTTATGTGAGTGAGTGAGCGAAACAGTGTACCAAGGCCAGGCTAGTAAGCCAAGGAGCGTGGGAAGAGTTACAAAGACATGCCGCCGCGATAAGCTTATCGTGACCCTTGCCATCTTCTGCCCTTGACCGGATTGAACTTTTGGGGTTATCTTTGAAAGGATGTCCTGGTCATTGCCGTAGCCTCTCTCAACGAGACTCGGGATGCAATGAACCTTCTAGATCGGGCCAGCGAGACTACTTAAGCCACTACGGGCCTCCGAACCGACAATTTGAGAGTTTGAAGGTTTGTACGACTATATGCGACAGGTGTGCGAAGACAGCGAAGCGACGAGCCAGCAGAGTGTCGAGTGGCGGCAAGAGCGACCGGCGGTGTGAAGTCTGCGGATTACGAGCATCGGTGCAGTGGAGAGTGAGACTGACGGGCGAGACTACGGAAATGGATGCGTGTGTGTAAGACATTTGTAATTATGGCAATATGCAGGTTGAATATGAGTAAATAATTCGTGTGAATTATATGACTGTAACTAATACATACATTAATTAATAAGGACTTAAATAAGATTGAGATAGACATTAAATATCGTACTCTCTGAGTATAACAAGACTAATAGTGGAGACAGATAATTTAATGTTGTAAATAACCGCTGTGTGAATAAATTAAAAATCAAATTTACTTATTTTATATTAATTAAGACCTCTATCCGCCACAAACTCAGGTATGCCCCTTTGGCGTCCTGTAACAATATCTTATAAAATTCCACTAAAACAATTTTTATTATAAAATTCATAATACTTCCTGACACCTAACATTTAACAACGTCCTATCGCCCTACAGCTAAACATGTTTTCCAAAGAGTGCCTAAGGCGAAGGTACACGAGCTAAGTGAAAAACACGGAACGCGTGGGCTACATCGAGTTTTAGTCCGGATGCTGCAGGAGCGGAAGACAAACAATCTGTCCCGGCTCTCTCTTCGCATGGCGTGCAAACAGTTTCTGTTAACGCAAAGTTCCGTTCCCCCTTCGTGTTGACTTACACTCGTTGCTAGGGCTGTGCCGCGTCCCTCTGCCCTGGTCGACCGGCGAACTCTCGCGGCAATCGATAGTCTCGTACGCATTACAACCGGCTTCGTCTGGGTCAAGTGGGCCCCCAGATAGGTGTTCTTAACCGAGTCATTTCCAGGAGTAAATGAGAACATCGAAGCGGGATTACGTCCTCAAGCTCCGGATACGGTGCACGTCACAGCGATCGCCTGGCTGACTCTGAAAATAACTTTCGCTTATAAACTCCAAACGTACTGGATGTTCACGAAGGAATCTTGCCTCGAAAACTTTACAACCGTCATATCAATACATGTTTCATTTATCAAGAAAAAATTTTTAAGTAAAGTTACAAGGCGAGAAATTTTCTGAAATAAACTGTTTATTCACAATTTATTTATTATTATATTAACGTCCCAGTCAAATGCTTTTAATACTGATACGCTACGATTCTCATAATCATAAGACAAAAAAACAATTTTTTATGCAAAAGAGCATTTTATGTACGGCGTGCAGAAATGGAGTCATTTCACCCTCGAGGAAAGCGTTCTCGTTGGTATCATATTACGTCAATAAAATTTTTTTAGGCTGTCACAAATCTCATTAACTCACTGTCAATGTAAGTACGAAATATGAAATTTGATCCACCAGAAATTGTGGCATTAAAATATTGATATGCTTTGAGACAGCGTAGTAAGATTATTACCGCTTCCTGTAGAAGCGTTGAGCAAATGCCGGATAGTAGTTAATGTATGTGTTTACAAGAAACGAGCAGGTCGTGAAAGAATAGCTAATAGTAGCTAAAAGCAGTCGTTATCTCTGCATTGGAAGAAATGAAGTACAACAAATTGTAAAAGCGTGTCTTCAAAGTTCATTGCCTAGTTGCTTGGACGTAGTTTCCCTATACCCTGTAAACCGTCTACGCTTTGAAAGGTGATAATGACGGCTTCCTTTCATTATTCCAGCCATGAGGGAGGTATCTTCGAGATAATATTGTGACCAAACTTGCCTGATAATGCAAATGCACGTATATAGTCCATTCACGGTTACTTCAAACTTTTATGAAGCTCTGTTAAAGTTCTACTTCCAGAATATTCCTCCGCCTCGTGCAAACAAAGCTTAACTAAGTCTAAAAAATTACTCCAAAAAGACAACGCACCGCATTCGTGCGCACTCATTGTAATAATATTTCGCATTATAACTATTTATTACTAGGCATACTAACACGCCTGTTTTCTCACTGTTTTTATCCATAATAATCATAAATGAAATATTATATTTTATATATAAAATGTAAGTCAATGTTTGTGAAACAAAAATAAGGTACTTTTATGCTAACATAATATAAATCGCTTGTTATACATGCTATATTTAGGAAATAACCACGCACGTCATACATGAGGTGATTTTTCAAATGTTTGATTAAAAAAGTATGAAGAAAACTTGAATTGACTATAACTTGCGTTTGCTTAGTCTTTATTTTCATTTTACTGCTAATAGTACATTTTCAAATACACAATTATTCAGCTTTAGTGTTGACAATTCGTTCTTTTACTTGATCATCGATAACTTTTGAAAATGTGTTTGGGGAGCATTTGACAATCCACCATCACCACCATTCGTTTTTTTTTTTACATCATCTATGGAAAAAGATTTACAAGTTTGAATTGGTTACCGATCAAATGTGTTGCTGAATACACGAAGTATGCTGATTTTTCGCTAGTAACTTGACCCAGTTTATGTCGACAATGATGTGAACCAATTGTAGCTTCATTTCTTCAAAAAGATCATTTGTATACATAAAACCAAATGTCTCCACTAACTGACTATTTGATAAGCTAACCTACTTAATGACTGACTCACTCCCACACAGCGCAAACCGCCAGACCTATAACTATGAAAAATTTTCGGTTGGTTTTCCTGTAGGGTATAGGAACTCGACATAATATAATTTTTTCAAATTTCAATCCCAAATTGGACTAAAGAGATTAAGATACATGTTTTTCCATAGAGTGTTAATTTTAAACTGTTCTGCACCACGCCTCTCGTCAGTAGCTCTTCGAGAGGAACTGCAAAAATTAGTTGAGTACCAATGTTTTTAGTCTCGCCAAGCTTTAAACTACTCACGAGAAGGGAATCGTGGGAGAGAAGCTCCGATGGACCTGGTTGTGGAGTGTTACCTGACATCAAAATATAACAATATATCAGCAACAGATTTGACATCTGACACAAACCGTTTTGTTTTTTTACATAGTGATGCTATGTTATAATTTAGATATTTTTTAAGGTTGGGATCCCAAAAAATTAAATTAGAGTCATAATATATAGGTTAATTTAATTATTAAATTAGGTTATTCACATTTTTAAAATAAAATTTTGAATTTTTCAGATTGTTTGTGCTTCCAAAACCAAAATTATGCTGGACGAGCGACTTAATGCACTGGATGCTGGCACATGCACTCGCACACGATAAACATATGCTATAAATAAAACAAATACTGGACTTTCCTGGTGTCCTACCTCATATTTACGGGAAAACACTTGCCACCGTCAAAGTTCACAGCCTGCCAGGTATCAGGCAAGACACCGGAACACCGCGAGCAGAAACGTGAACAAGCCTGAGCAAGGCATCGGTACATTCTGTGCGGGCAACAGCAAATCTGGTCAAAGTTGCAAGATTAGTCCATAATTAAAAGATTAGGTGAGAGACTCCAAACAACGAAACTACGCCATTATTATGAACGAGCAAAATGGAAGTGGAAGGGTGCGTTCTGAAAGTAACAGTGACTGTCACGGATATCAAGTCACTTGACGCAACCACAGTAACAACGACAAGCATTTTGTGGATTTACAATAATAATGAGTAATACAAAAGAATAGAATAGAAAAATTACAGAAAAGTAAAAATAATGTTTTCCATTTTAAATTTTACACAATTTTCTTCGTTTCAGTGAAATTTATTTTAAATACTTCTAACCTGATCAGATTACACTTGGACCTTGTCACCTATAAATTTTAAAATTACATCTTGACACAAATATTTAAATATTGCTGGTTAAATACACAAAATTGCCGTAAAGCTGACCGTAACCTTAATTAAGTGTGATTGTACATGGAAATACATAAGTAAACCAAGTGGTAGGTGCTGAAATAAAAACGGCTTCTCCATACAAAATTAATCCTCAGAAAGAGAAAACACGAACAGTAGAAATCAAAGTGAGTGCCAAAAATGGCACAAAAACACTTGGGGAATTCCTCCTCCTGTGGTGATGATTCGATCCAAAACTTCCTTTGTGTGATTCACGTACGCTGCTGCTTCATACGACACTCCTGGTCACAAATATTTATCTCTCGCAGTTATTCAGTGACACAGCTAAAATAATTTTTACATTATTTGTATCACGGATATGAGAGAAAATATTCTAAACTGGAATCAGTGAAATCTGTTAGTGAAATACGAGTCCCTGAAAGTCAATCAAGAAGCTGCTCCTGACTGGTGAAACGGTATAGACGTAAGATGTTCCCAAACGTTATCTCACGATTTCTCCTCAGAGATTTCAAAATCACGCGTTCACTTTTACACGGATGTTTGTCTTCATCGTGTTTTTCTTCATTATCGGGCTTTTATAAAAGAAATCACCCAGTGTATTTTGAATGTATTTTAATTGCTTAGAAACGTGATCAAACGAAGTACACTTACATTTNGAAACGTGATCAAACGAAGTACACTTACATTTCAAAACACGTATTTGTATAAACAGTGTGCCGAAGGTGTAATCACTGCTACATGGTTATGGCAGTGCTGTTGGCAGAAGAGTGATTCAGCATAGGTTTTCTTGGAAATTATTTCTTTACGCTGAACAATAGTTTGTTCACTCACCTAATCTGCCATTTCTTCAAACATCTGCATTCGTTTCCTTGGACAAAATACATCATTTAAAAAAAAACATGCAGAGCCGAACACGTATTTGTTTGTTTGAACATCTACATCAGTAATTCTTAAACTGTGGCCTGTAAAGCCCTGGAAATCCTTCACTACAGACAGTCGGGGGTCCGTAAGTGAAACCAAATTTCATTTATTTTAACTTCATTATGAAAAGTATAATAAAAATATAATTTAGCTGTAAATGAAACCTTTTTGTTATTAATGGAGTTGGTTTTTGCAAATTTTCTCATGAACTTAACTTAAGATTGTAGCAAATGTTTAGTGAATAATAAATAGGTTTTATACATGAGAAACAAATTTAACCAAAAAACAAAACTATATCAATTGACGTTGTGTCATAGAAATCTTTAGCTATATCACCTAAATCTTGCTTGATAAGGACAACCAAATAAAAACAAGAATAACTTGATTTCAGCAACAACATATATTTAATTGCTCCTATACAAACGATTAATTTGGTTAATCCACACTAGCTTTAATTTACTCAACAAAACGTTTTTCTCAGTGCCATCACTCTGTGTAGGAACTTCTGACCTGAACATAAGGAATGGAAAATCGTAATTACTATTCCGCGATACATCATCAGCCAAAATGTTGGACAGGACTGAGCAGTTTCTCACAGGACGCAGCGATGTAGAGAACAAACGCAGGCAGGCGTCATAACACAGTGTGTGGTCCGTGAGTGGGTTGTGTAGTGGACAGGCTGTTCCTGTGGACAGGCAAGCTCTCTGCTTGCTAGCTCACTCTTGACGTATGTACGTAGTTGTCGTCGATGTCGCCTCTAGCCACGGACTCTCAGTCCCACAAGCACAGGACAAGGCTTCAGAGGTGGAGAAGGGTAATCTGTGTATTTAACAGCGGCCGCATAAGGCTAGTCAGATATAGTGGGTTCAAAGGTTCGTTCTAGTGTTTATCACGAATAAAGGAAAGTTCCATCCTGTATTTTCTAGCTTCCAAGCANAGGTTCGTTCTAGTGTTTATCACGAATAAAGGAAAGTTCCATCCTGTATTTTCTAGCTTCCAAGCAGGACTCGTTTTCTTATTATTAATGTCTAGCCCTTCACTTTGTAGCTGTAGATTGTAGCACGGTCAGTAATTGGTAGAGTTTTGTTCGCCTTCGTGACTGTCGAGCGTTTTCTACGGCGTTCACTCTCTCCCTTTTGCTCAGCATAGGTTTATCGACCATTTTCGAAGCCAGTCTTTGAACAAGAAATTACTGAAGTAGCAAATAAGCCTACTTTCTTTTATAAAAATAGGCAAGCAATTTGGACGAATAAATCGAAAGCTTATAAAATAGAAAATTGTGTTTTTTGGCAGAAGTAATTTGATGTTAATTTTGAGTAGTTCCTGAGATATCCTATACGCTTATAATTAATATTAGTGATACNAGGTTCGTTCTAGTGTTTATCACGAATAAAGGAAAGTTCCATCCTGTATTTTCTAGCTTCCAAGCAGGACTCGTTTACTTATTATTAATGACTAGCCATTCGCTTTGTAGCTGTAGCTTGTAGCACGGTAACTAGCGCGTGAGTAATTGGTAGAGTTTTGTTCGCCTTCGTGACTGTCGAGCGTTTTCTACGGCGTTCACTCTCTTCCTTTTGCTCAGCATAGGTTTATCGACCATATTCGAAGCCAGTCTTTGAACAAGAAATTACTGAAGTAGCAAATGATCCTACTTTCTTTTATAAAAATAGGCAAGCAATTTTGACGAAGAAATCGAAAGCTTATAAAATAGAAAATTGTGTGTTTCGGCAGAAGTAATTTGATGTTAATTTTGAGTAGTTCCTGAGATATCCTATACGCTTATAATTAATATTAGTGATACTGCCTCCCAAAAATAGCGGACGATTTCAGATAATACTAAGTGTATTAAGTGCTCACATTAATTACTTCAGTACACCAAGTTCGAATTAAACCTGTTAAATTGTACCGGAGATATGGCATATAAATTTAAAGCATTCGACCACCATTATGAGAGTAAAATATTTATTTATAAAATTTTTTTAGGTAGCCCTCATTTGTATCATTTGCGTGCTAAATGTGGCACTAGTCGGTTGAGAAGTTATTGAAATGTAATATTTAAATTTAATTTTCGAGGTGACATTTTATTTTTTAATGTAGTAAATTAAAGAGGTTATCTATTAGCGTTGTTAGAGTGCACAAAAAAAATGTTTGTATACCAAGTTGGGTTTAAATCGGGTAAATTGTCCTAGAAATAAAATACGTAATATAAATAATAACGAGACTACCGTTATTCGTTCATTTAGAGTTGTTGTAATAGTACCCTTTTGTATCTCGAATTTGCTTGGATTCGTCTCTATAGTTCTTGAAATATGAAATTAAGTTTTACATTCAAACTAAGCAAAAATATTTGTAAAGGCGCCATTTTGAAAATATCGCATGCCAGTTTTGTATAAATCGGTAGACTATTTACGGAGATAGGGTGTGTAAGTTTAATTTTTCCAGTAGCACTAACTCATAAAAAACAGGGAAAAGTGGCTTAAAATAGCGTATTAAATTATCGCTATAAGTACTGGTGGATTACTGCGTTTCTTCGAAATAGGTTTTATTTCTCGATATGAGTGTACGAAATACTAAACTTTCGTGGTTGTACTTTTAAAAATAAACTCATTAAATCATTCTAGCTTTGGTAGCATCCCAAAAATGCACCCAAAAATGTTTTAATGACTGCCATTTTGAAAATCAGCATCCATCATGGTCAAAAACTGCAAAGGTCAAGTATCCTTACTAATAACTATAACTGTATTAATTTTAATTAATTTAATTTTTTGGTTGGGGGGTGGGGGGGGATACACGCACTTATACACAGAGATAGGCAGACAGGAAGGTGATCTTACAAGTCTAACTTTCCTTCGAAAAGTAGGATAAATATTGATCACTGCCTGTGGCTCCATATGTTTTGCATTAATAATGAGTAACTATATTTTAAAATCCTCCATCGTTTATCTCTTTTATTGTGATTCATTTTTGGTAGATTAAGAACTGGAGAAATTGTAGTATGCTTCTGTTCTAACAGTTTCAGAGTATCATTCGATAGACGCATTTACTCTTATAATTTCGTCCACATCAGTGTTGATTTTTATATGTGATGCTATGACCAAGTGTCAGCTCTGTATGTGAAGTTCGGATTTTAGACATAGCGTCAATCACGGCCATGACTGCCAAGTTTCGCTAAAACCACGATGCGCTCTCCTGCATGCATGTCTCACTTCTGAGAGGTTATAATTC